>MNCI01000808.1:658536-673663 GCA_015680685.1 Gnetum montanum
GACTTAAGTAGTAGATAGGCACTTCTGACCCATCATCCCTCTTTTGACAAAGTAACGCTGCTATTGCTACGTCCGAAGTTGCGAGGTATATGTAAAATGGCGAATCCCTTTGTGGCGGGAAAACCGTTGGTAGATGTTGCAATTCTTGTTTTAGACTATCAAACGCATGCTGGCAATCGTCAGTCCATTCGAAGTTAACCCCCTTTTTAAGCAAGTGTTGCATAGGGTGTAGTTTATCAGTTAACCTCGAAATGAACCTGCGTATAAATTGTAAGCGTCCCTATAGCCCGCGTAATTGCCTGAGGTCTGTGGGAGGCGTTAACCCGACAATGGCTTTGACCTTATCAGGATCAACTCGTATGCCGGTTTCCGATACCACAAACCCCAGCATGCGTCCGGTCTTGACTCCGAATATGCACTTCTTTGGGTTAAGCCGGAGCTCGTATTTGGAGCATCTTTTCAGGACTAACCCCAGATCCTCTGAATGATCCTCCGACTTCAAGGACTTGATAGCTATGTCATCTACGTAATCATTCAGCCTTCCTAGGAGGTAGTCGCTAAAGATGTATGTCATGGCTCGTTGATACGTGGCTCCGACGTTCTTCAGGCCAAAAGGCATCATGGTGTAGCAAAAGGTGCCCCAAGGTGTCATGAACGTCGTGGTCAATTGGTGTTCTGGGTTAATGCGAATCTGGTTGTAGCCTGAAAAGCCATCCATAAAGGACAGAAGCGCATGCCCAGCTGTTGTATCCACTAGCTGGTCGATACTCGGCAACGAGAAGTTATCCTTGATTGTGGCTTTGTTCAAATCCTGGAAGTCTATGCATATGCGTATACTCCCGGTCTTCTTCGGCACGACCACAATGTTAGATACCCAGTCTGAGTAATCGACCGCGCGGATGAAACCAGCCTGGTATAGCTTGGTGATTTCATCACGCACTGCTAACACGATCTCTGGTTTGATTTTGCGTGCCTTTTGCCTAACCTCTTTAACCTGTGGGTCTAGAATAATGTTATGCTGGACTAACCTGGGGTCTAACCCAGGCATATCCTCGTATGACCATGCAAAGATAGTAATGTTGTCTTGCAGGACCTGTTTGATAGCGTTGTGCATTTTTTCGTCTAACAAAGAACTGACTTTGAGCATTTTAGCCTTACCCTTATGCGTAACGATAGGGACCTCACTAAGGGGGTCCTCGGTTATGTCTCCAGCCTCCAGGTCTAGCGTGCGCGTCGACTGTTCTGGCCATTCTGGTGACGTCTCCGATGCAGCTATGGTTACGCTTTCTAAAGGGAGGTTAGCGTCTACTAGCGTGGAGTCAAACTGTCTAATTAACTTCCCGTATGGGCCTGTCAAAGTTAAGGAACTTGAAACTATGGCGTCCATTCACCATCTGTCCTGCAAAACCAGCAAGTGCGTACATGGTTAGAGGACAAGTGACGTAATGTCGCCGAACGTGGAAGGCTAACTGAATTTTGAATATTATAGACAAGCTGTAATCAATGTAACCCGATTACGAGACGATAAGATGTGGTAGTTTAACATCATTTTGGACAGAGGTGCGTGCGATATCAACAGCATTAATATCTGGCCCTTCGGGTTCCGTTTCAGGAAAGTGCCGCTGAAACAGGATATCAAGTTGGTGGTTCTCGCATATAAGTAGGCGGTTTTATGGCTAGAACGGACTGTTGGTTATTGTGAGTTCATATTTGTAAGCGGTACTCAGCAAGAGCAAGGGGAGCAGAAGGTTTGAAGGCAAAAGTTGTGGAAGCGTTGAAGCTACGATCATGGCGCCTAAGACAAAGAAGAAGAACACCAAGTTGGCTAAAATTGACGAGGTGCAGGAGAACCTAGCGCATGTTCAACAGGCTATGGTCGAAGTGCGTAACCCGACACCTTTGAACCGATAGGTCATTCTTCGCATGCTCATTCTATTTCAGCATTTTGTGCTATTCAGTGTTCTCCGCGTAAATGAGGGTTTTGGACCTCGCGTTAGAACGAGGGTTTGGTGTGGTTGCGTTTATCACCGTTGTCAGAGACAAACCTTGCGCTGTTACAAGGGTTTGGGCGATTTCCTCATAGAGGGCCACACATGATTTGTAATGTGTCTGTATTAATAATGCAACTGTGAATCTAGGCGTTGATTTATATAGCGTGTTTTCTATACAGTGTCGTGCTGAAGCCGATTTTGGTTGTGTTAGATCTAACCAGGGTTTTGTGTTGGGTTAACCCCATCGTCCCCAACGTCCCTCCTCCGCACACGCGAGTGTAGGGGAAGGCCATCTAGTTCCGAAAGGGGGCGCTGGAGTTTCTGCAGTTCCTACTATGCAACTTCAGCATCATTGTCTGGTCTAGTGTGACCGGTGATGTTGCCGGTGCCATTTTAGAGCACCTGTTGGCGGGGTCTGCGCAGGGGATTCTGGCTTACCTGACAGACGGGGCCATCGACATGGGTCATCCTGAGGACCAAGCGCTCAGCGCCCGAGGTCTGAGGAGCCTACACTGGATCTGGGATATGGCCCATTTCAACTGTTATCATGCGTATAACACGCTGTTCGTGGCTCGCCATGTGTCAACCTACTTCCAGAACCCACAAGCCACGGTGTACTATGCGGGCGGGTAAGCGAATTTGGCTAACTGTATTGTTTTTCTTTTTGATTTTTGCAATGTCTGTAAAATGTAAGAGAAGTCTATGTACGAACTGTAAATTACACCTACAATGTATGGTACAGGTTTTTTATACAGGATAATCAGCTAATTGGCGACGGTGATGCGTTGGCCTGGGCCGAAACAGCAATAATGGCGTTTACCGCAACCAACAACGTGTGTGCCGGTGTTATCGGGCAAATTGGTCATGAGATGCGTGAGTATCACATCCGCTACGAGCGTCCTTTTAAGAATTGTCAGGAACTCGGGTGGCTGCATGGTGACTGGACCTCAGATCCCCCCCTTACGGTTGAGGACGTATAGAGGGACTTGCCACAATTCCCTTTGCCCTTCGGACCTGGTAAGGCCACTGCATGTTCTAATGTTATGTGTGTAGTTGTGAGTCATGGCTATTATGCAATAGTGCTTTTGTTTGACACTACATTTTATGCTTTTCAGTTAGGGAATCCAGGGAGATTACCCTTACGATTTCCGGCCGCGAGGCGAGGGATGTTCTTTTTTGCTACGGCGATATTAAGGAGGCACAGCGTTGGCTCGGCCACCCGGCGGCCCCAGTCGCAGTGACCTCCAAGTTCCAAGTAGCAGGGCTAATGCACCTATTTTTGTCTGTGACCCCTGATGTCCCCTCCAGCGAAATGATAGCCTTGGTCGACTCCTTCAGTGCGAAGGCGGATCATTTTTGCACGCGCGTGCATAACGTGCGTGTAAACTTCGACATTGACGCTCCGCTCTTTGCGGAATTGTTTGACGTTCCCTCGGATGGCCTTCCCGTAAAGGCGAAGGCCCAGAGGAGCGTTAGAGTTGAGGAGTTTCCGAAGGAGTGGGTGAGGATCCCAAAAGAGACCAAGGCGTTTCCCTGTGAGAAATTCGAGTTGGGGACTGCTAAGACACTCTATCCCCTTTTTCGGGCCCGGGCCTTCCCCAAAACCCTCTCGTAGACGAAGTTCTTTTCAGTAGAACAGACCCGTATTATGCGAGAGGTCTTGGAAGAGGGAACCCGGTTCGATTGGGCAAGCCATTTAGCCAAGGGATTGCGCAATGAAATGGTCAAGCTTCGCAAGAAGCTCGAGTCCCGCTTCAATGTGCATTACGCCTTTTTCATAGCTTGCCTCCGGCGGTTTGCTAAATTTCTGGTCATTCAAAAGAATGGAGTCTGGGTACAGCAAGACCGTGACCAGCTGTCCAGACCCTGGATAGCCCATATTTTCAGCACTACCCATGGGCAGGATCTGCCGAAAGAGATCGGGGAGTCGTTATCTGTAACAACTAAAGGATTGATGGCGCCCCAAGTGCGAGGTCTCGACAGCGTAGGTGGGATCATGCCTACCTACACCGGCAACGCCTCGCGGGGGAAGCGCCTGGCAGAGGAAATTGTGGAACCGGCAGCTCGGCGGAAGCTGCTCCGCCTAACCGAGGCCCCTGGAGGAAATGCGGGCCACACTATTGGGATCACGGTGCAGCGGAGTAAGCCTCTGCCTGGTAAGCGTGAAAGGATTGTATACGCAGTGCTCTACTTAGATGATCTAGAATTATATGCTAATGTAGAGTGGTGTAAACAGTAAAAATGATAGGTCAATTGACCCCTGAGACAGGGGCGATGATATTAAGCCATGGGGAGGGGGCCTCATTTTTGGAAGAAGAGGCCCCAGCTATTAATGTAAACCGAGTGCAGGTTCTAGTGCGTAAGGCGGCCCCAGCTACTAGCGGAAGCCGCGTACAGGCTGAGGTGTGTAAAGAGGCCCCAGCCACTGGAACCAGCGATGCACAGACTCCAGCACGTGAAAGGGAAAAAGATATGGAAGATGCTGATGAAATCGCCACTGTCACTGGAAGAGGTAATGAATGCGTTAGCGTATTTGAAAGATCTGTTAATAGATGGGGTGTCTAACAAAATTACGCTATAGGGGAAGAAGATGCCTCAACGTCTGCTGCTATGAGCCAAAGGTGGAGAGACTTCCCCAATAAATTTGCCTTTATTGAAGGCGTCGTCAGTGACATGATCGAGCGTCTAGAACGTGTCGAACCTGGCGCTGGTAAGTTATAGCTGTAATGAGGTTACGACATGATGTCTTAGCAATGTTTCATCCGTATTGATGCTTGTTTTTTCTGTTAGGAGCTCACCTCTGATGGGATCCCGCGGAGCCCATTGATCTGGACACAGCAGAGCCTCCACCTGATGAGGCAGTCATGCCACGCCACATTTATGAGGAAATGCGTAAATGTACGTTACGCTCAACGCGCTCCGTATGGGAAAGTAGGAACGTTAATGAAAGCCTATGGAAAAGGCTGCAACAGTCGGAGCAGGGGGTTGATTCTCTGACCAAAGAAGTTGGGGACCTGAGGGTGCGATACGAATTCCTACAGGCCCGAGTGACGGGGGATGAAGACTGGTGTACCGCTGTTATTGATCGCTCCTGTTATTGGACGGCGATCAAGAACACCGTACAGACCAGTCGGGCGTTAGTGGAGCAGAGGATGCAGATTGAACTCCTAGCTCAGAAAAGCCAGGACTGGAGGGACTACTGCGCCAGTGTACAGGAATGGGGGCAAAAAGAGATGGACCACAAGCATGTATATAAACGGGAAAGCGTCGCTTATAGAAAGCGTTACCGCGACTCCGCCTTTAAAGCTCGATCTCTGGAGGTTTTTGTGGACACCATCGGAGCGTCCGAAGCTTTCAAGAAGTTTGAAGAGCAGGTGACTGTAACTGCGTCCCCAGAGAGAGCAATGGTTTTTGCTGGGAACCAGGCTACAATCCCTACTTTCTTCCCAGATCCACTGCGCTGGAGTAGCGTGGAGAAAGGGAAGGTGAAAGTTGGAGCTACGTTGGGCGAAGATGTAAGGCCAGACCTGACAGAGGACGAGATTATGCAGCGCTTGTGGGCTGGCTTGGACAAGCTTCCCTTTGCCGCGGAAGTAGGGCCGTCACGCGTAAGTTGACGCATGACTTAGTTGGGAAGTTTTTTGACTAACGTTGTCTATGCTAATTTTTTATGGTTTCTGTGTTTAGGTACCAGAAGAAGATAGAGAAGATGTACCAGCGGAAGGGCTGAGAGAGGAAACTGTGGAAGCTGAGGAGGGTCGCAACGATGAAGAACGTCCTCTTGTGGAGCCAGTGCTGGAATGAGAGCCTCATGAAGAGGCAGTCGTTCTTGGAAACATAATTCCCAGAAACGATGGTCCACTGGAGGACAACCTTTTGGGGATAGATCTGGAGTTAAGAGACACCAGTGACAGTGGCAGTAGGGGGAATGCGTAATTATTATTTACGTAAAATTTTGTTGGGGTTGAATGTTATACCATGTTACGAATGACTGGAAAGACATGTTATAAAGCTTGATTGACGCGTTGAATGTCAATTACATATATATTTTATTTTTATTTTTATTTTGTTTTTTGCGTTTTGCCTGTAGAGTGCGAGTGTAATTGTCCCAAAACTCACCTAAATGATAATGATAGAGCGTGATAACTAGTTTAAAGCCGTTGCGGGCCAAAGGGTAACTGTGTAAATGATGAGCCTGCATTACTAGTTTAAGGTCATTGCGGGCCAGCTGCGTAAACTAGCTACTAGTTTAAGGCCGTTGCGGGCCATAAGCGTAAAGTAAAGAAAGAGTAAATGATGATAGTGAATAATCTTGCACAACTATTTTAAGGCCATTGCAGGCCAGAAGCGTAATGTAAAGAAAGCATGAATGATGATAACGCATTTTCGTGTATAACTAGTTTAAGGCCATTGTGGGCCAGCTGCGTAATCTGCGTAACAAAAAATATATATGCGAAAGCGTAAATGAGGCGGGCACGATAAAACACACAAGAAATGGCAAGCGTAAACCTGGCACACAAACATAGCGTAAAAGTACGTTAAAACAAAAGAAACTGTTGAATGAGAAATACGCTAACTTACAAGAGAAAAAGTGGCGCACGCAGAAGACCAGTTTTCAGCCGTCGATACGCAATTGTCTCCTAGCGGCTTTTACTTTGAACGCTGCATAAGGGCGAGTAGGCTTGCGATTTGACTCCTCTACGCTGTCATCTGGAAATGGAAGGTCGGCCCAGGCTAGACCATCGTCATTGGTATTGNTGCTGTCATCTGGAAATGGAAGGTCGGCCCAGGCTAGACCATCGTCATTGGTATTGGCTTGTTTAGGGGTTTGGAGATGGGACTGATCGTCAGTTACTTCAATCTCCGAACCCCGTTCTTCCTCAATATTATTGACAGTCCTGGGGGTGACCTCGTCGCTACGTATGATAACCTCCCCTCCAGCGTAGGGCAAGTGTATCTCTTGATGTATCAACGACGAGACTGCCCTCAACTGGGCTAACCACGACCTCCCTAAGATTAAGTTGAAGCCAGGCNACGACGAGACTGCCCTCAGCTGGGCTAACCACGACCTCCCTAAGATTAAGTTGAAGCCAGGCATCTCCTCGACGACTAAGAATGTGGCCTCGATTGGGAACTGATCCCCTGCCACAAACTCAATGTACACCGTTCCCTTGACTTGAACCCTTGTCCTGTTGAACGATTTCACGNCGCCACAAACTCAATGTGCACCGTTCCCTTGACTTGAACCCTTGTCCTGTTGAACGATTTCACGCAAGTTGTCGTTGTGGGAGTGATCTGGTCGACAAATCCCAACCTATCCAAAATGGAATAGGGAACGACGTTAGTTGCTGCGCCATCATCAACGTGTACCCTCCAGATCCGGAATAGGGAAAAGGTTCGGTTGTCGCTCGACCTTTCTCAGGATCATCTTTCATGGATCCATCATGAAAGGTCAAAGAGAGAGGCTTGGGTTGTTCAGCCTCAGAAGGAAACATGATAGCGTGTATCACTTCCTCTTCCGCTGGTAGGATGGCATCCACTGATATGGATGTCAACATGCGTACCATGGCCTCACGGTGTTCTTGAGAAGTCATCAGTAGGTCGTACAGGCTCAGTGTTGTGTTCTTTTGCTTAAGAGCTTATTTGACCTGCGTGAATGCATCGAGGAGGTCCTTCTCTCGGTCGGATTGTTTATCTCCCTTGTCCTCCTCCATTCTTCCTAAGAGATGGATCTCTCGGGGCGGAGCGGTGTCAGTGGGAGGGTAGTTCTTTTTTCTGCCAAGAGAAGGTGGCTACGTTTCTACACCTTTAGCCTGCTTCGGAGGCATAGCTAAAGGCACAGAGGCCAGAGGCCTGGGCTTAGGGAAGCCAAGCGTGAGATGGCCTTTTGTTGCATCAATGGAAATGCTTCCCTCCTTTCGCTTAGGAGGGGATGGTGCGTTATTTTGACCGGAGGTCTGCCCCTGCGTGAGAGGAGCTGGCCGTGGTTCTGGCGCCCTAATAATAAAGGGCGCTCTAGGCGTGGGCACGGACGAAGCCGTGGCTTGAGTGCTGGCGCGTGACTGAGGGCGTACCTGGGAAGGTGCCAGTATGATGAAAGGTGGCCTTGAGACCCCCCTGGCTGCCGATGAAGTAGCCAACCCCCTTGGTGAGCTGGCGGGCACATGCAAAACAAAAGGTTGCTTTGGCGGACCTTTCGGCTCACCGTCCGTACTGACCACAGTGATTGTATAGGGATCATAGTTTGCATTCAATGGATCCTTATACACATGCAGCGTTTGGTTTTACGGATGCGTCGGGCTATTGCTATCTAACTTTAGATGACCTTCGTCGATCATGCGTTAAATGTCGTCCTTCAACGCCCAGCAGTAATCCGTGTCGTGACCACACATCTGGTGGTAGTCACAAAAACGGTCCAGCCTGAAAGATCTTGGGGCTGCTGGTTCGTTAGGTAGGGCTAAAGAGGGGTCCTTTAGCAGTTCATAGTGACTTCTGTGATGCTTTAGGGCTTCCTTGGACACCTTCTTAGGTTGAATGTGTCCTGCCGCCAATAGTTGTTTCAGTAGTTCAGAATGCTTTACAGGTAAAGCCGCATATTTTGAACGATCCTTTTGCTCAAAATTTGGCTTTGGCTGGGGGATGCCTTTAGGGGCGATTGTAGGTTGGCTGGTGCTGGCACCGGCCGTGGCCTCAGGAGGTGCCACCATGGGGGGCTTCTTGTTCTTTTTTTTCGCGCTCTCAGTCAGCGCAGCTACCATCGTTGTCGTTGTCTTGCCTTTGTCCTTGGCTTTGTTGTATGCGTTTTCATAGGCGACATATGCTGGGTCTTTGCTGGCCTTCGCAGCATCTTGGATGCTTCGGACCTGGGCAAAGGCCTGATGTATGTTGCCAGGGGAAAGATAATACAGCTTATACTTGATAAAGTCGTTGACTGATCCCTTGAATATAGCCAGTAGATGGGAGTCCGCGATCGGGTCGCGGATCTCGTTCAAGGTAGCATTCCAACGCTGTATAAACTTTTGGACTGGCTCGAGCGGGTCTTGTTTCACCCCCATAAGCTGTTCCAACGTGAATTCCAGTTTTAGGTTGTATTTGAAACGGGTCACAAATTGGGTCAGAAGCTCTTCCAAGGTTGAGATGGAAGAGCGTGGAAGGGCTCGATACCAGTCCAGAGCTTTCCCAGTCCAGATGTTTGGATTACCGTATGCGGCCACTGTTGAAGCAACAAAGATTCAGACCTGAAGGTGGCAAGATGGGTATTGGGATCCCCTTCTCCATTATACTTGATAAAATGAGGCAGGGACATCCCTGGTGGCAACGACAGCACTGAGACCGCCGGATTGATCAGGTCATCCCGGTAGAAGTCCATGATCTGAATGGTATCAGACCCAGCAGTCTTGAGGCATCAAAACTCCTCGGTAAGCGTCTGGATAAGTTGGAAGGCTTGGTCCAGACCTGTTGGCGGAGGTGCCTGTGCAGCGGGCATAGGAGGTTGGGCTGGGCGGGCAGCCCTAGGAAACCAGAAGGCAGGGAGTGGTTGGCTAGCTGCTGGTGGAGCAGGGATTCCTGCAGGCTGGGGGGCCTGCGAAGACCACCATCCGCCGGTCTGAGACGAGAGGTTAGCTCCTGCCTGCTGTGCGGGATAATGATAGGTGTATCGAGGAATCACCTGTGAAAATTGTGCCACAGGTGCCACCGAAGGCTGCGCACCGTGCACCGCAGACGAGTGATGTTGTGCAGCAGGGTTGACCCACTGACTTGTTGCAGGGTATTGAGCAAAGCTTTGCTGTGGTATGGTTACGGTGTTTTGCTGAGTTGGCTGAAACGGGAAAATTTGCACTGGGCGAGTCATCGATGCAGCGTAAGACTGCATCTGAGGAATGAAATGGGGCATGGTGGTCGCCAGGACCACCGTCGGAATGCTAAGCACCTGTGGTGACGGAACCACCCCTGCGTTATTATGCGGTATTTGCGTTTGTGGCCCGGACGGCTGCGCATTGGCCTACGGCGTGGCATGGAAATATGCCTGCGTGGTCAGGGCTGGGTCAACAAGTGCTGCTTCTCCATTGAAAGGAAACGCAGGATTTACATAGGTTTGGGGGCTCAGAGTATGGAACACAGGTTCCATAGTATGGAACGACGGCTCCGACTGGGCCGCAAATTCGTCTTCTCCCTCCCTATGCTGGGGCTCTACCGTAGCCCACGAACCTTGGCATTTGGCCATGACCAACTGTGTTAAAATTTGGTGTTGGTGCTCGGTCAGGGGAATTATGTCATAAGTCGTTGGCTTAAAGTCGTAGCCCCCCCGGTGGCGCACCTCAAAGTTTATCTTTGCTTCGATTTCAGCTTGGCTGAGAGCTAGCTTCGCCTGAATCTTAACGCATATGAAGTCGTATTCTTTAGGGGTTATAACCGTAAAAATAGGTTCTTTTCCCTGAAGCCTCAATGAACGGCGCAACGGTCCTTGAGGTTCCGTCGTGTCAGGGGCTGGTCCTGTGACCACCATGGGATTAACAGGTGCAACACCCAGGTCGGTAGGGACCGCGGCAGTTGTGGCTGTGAACGAGGAATCCATGGATCGATGAAATTAATGACGACCGGTAGTCGGATCTGAAAAATGGCTGGCAACAAAGCACACAAAGGCTTTCTAACCTGAAGGATTTCGAAGAAATCGTCCTTGCGACCGATATATACCACACGATTGACCGTAGACTTCCCTAGAGGTATTACGTCTATGGTTCAGGGTATGGATCGCTAACAGGGCTACTCGAAGTATTCGGATCGGAGCCTGAAGGCCCTCCTTCTAGCGCCAGAAAACTGTAACGACGGAAAATGTCGGCAGCTGGAAATACCGACCGAGATTCCGTGTACACAGCTTTAGCCACGGATCCGCGTGAGGGCTATGCTGGAAAAATGAATCCGCGGCGCCCTGAACGGTCTTGTCGATTAGACAGGGACTTACTAATCAGTAAACTAATAAAAATTTCATAGGAGCGATCCGATTCGAGAAATCGTAAGCGAAGGGAAAACAATGTAAACGAATTGCAATGGTAATAACGCTAAATACGATAAAAGGAGGTTGACATGAGAGAAGCACGTAGCTCCAAGATCTGCGCTTTGACTTGAAAAGATGTAAATTTTGTATGGGAAGTTACACTGGGGAATCCCCGATTGCTGGATGTGAAACGAGCACAAAACAACAAGCAAAACGGTTTAAACAGAAGTCAGATCTACCTCGTGGGCTAAAGCCAAGATGCAAGGAAGGCCAAGCTTTGACTTCTACCGATCAACTATTTCTAACCAATAGAGTCTCTCCGGTAGAACGATTAATCTTGTCACTGGTGCTTTAAAGTGAACTGTGCTCTGTTTCTGTTTCTGCTGTAAGGTGATGCTGTCAACAAATGCCAAGGCGCTACTCTCTGTATCTCTGCTCCAAAGTGCTAAGTGTTTTGGTGCTCAGAAAAATGCTTCTGCTTCTCTGATTTTGCCAACCCTTGTGTCTTCGTCAACCGCGGTATTTATAGGCTGCAACGCNCTCTGATTTTGACAACCCTTGTGTCTTCGTCAACCGCGGTATTTATAGGCTGCAACGCTCCGTGAAAAAAGGCGCAACCCTGATGACATGTATCCTGCGTGTTTTGGGTGCTGTTGACTTGACCATTTTAAGTCAAACTGTGACTACGCACAACACGCTCGTCTGCGTGCTGTGCGTGTGAAGGCCAGGCATATGTTGAGTGTGTTTCAATTGCTTTCAGGCTATATTACACTCATTCGCGTTGTGTTGCATGTATGAGCGTAATCTGATACAAAAGCAATGGGCTCAAAAATGTCTTACGCTTACTACGCAGCCGTGCGTAACAAAGCGTAAAAATGGCTAACTTACGCTCACTACGCAGTTGCGCGTAACAAAGCGTAAAAAAATGGCTAATTTACACTCACTACGCAGCTGTGCGTAACAGAGCGTAAAAATGACTACTTTACGCTCACTACGCAGCTGCGCGTAACAAAGCGAAAAAATGCTTGATTTGGTGATGAAATACGCAATGATACGCACCGCCGCGTAACGAGCGTGAAGACAAGTTATTCACGCGCCACGAGAAAATAAATGTCGAACTGTTGTGTTTTTCCTGAACTCCGCTTTCGACCATTCTGGAGCTTATTACGCTCATTACGCTGCCGTGCGTAATGGAGCGTAAACTTGTCCTTCGAACAAAGCCGATGCGCGCTGTTACTTGAATTGCGAATCTTTGCCTGAGGCTGACTCGTAATTTTCACGGTGTTTCAGTCATAAAACCACAAGACTAAGTCTAATCTTAAATCAAAGATCTTATTTAAGGTCTTCAACATGAATAAAGTAGAGATAAAGATGTTCAAACTTCCTGTAGGTCTTAATGTAGTGTATAATATTATCACACATAAGTGTTTGCCCACCAAATAATCATTAAGTATCTTTGCTCAAAGGGTAAACGTTATGGCAATGATGATAGGGAAGTGTGTCATTAACATCTTATTATTTCTTTACAAGGCCTTGATTCAAAAGATTGAGAATATGAACAAAGATACAAGGGAGTTCTATGCTATATTAGGTTTAATTTTAAAACTCTATGAACTAGTAGGCATAGTTAATCATGTGGGAAGGCATCCCATAATAATGGGAATGGTGAACTAGGAAAACATAATGGTAGTGGCACTTGGATGACATCTAGATATCATTGGGGTAGTACCTAATGTAGAAGATGATATGTCTATTGACCTCCTTGTTCCAGCATCCATCAAAGCAAATAATCTCTTCCTAGTGATAGTTTTCAACCAATTATATATATCGGATATAAGTGACATGGTACCAAAATTTATGTTGAGGGTTTGCCATTTTTGGTGATGATGCTATAAGAGGTAATCTCTTCCAATTTTATCCTTGCTTGCTAGATGATCCACCCATGATCCATTATGATACCTTGTCCATTATGATCCATTCATGTTCCTTCACAAAGTGCTTTCTCTTTAAATTGATCAAGTCATAACATGCACAAAGTCTAGCATACAATAGATATCGTCTAGGTATGCACTGATTGACCTATGACTAGCCACTAGATAGAAGAAGAATATAAAATCAACCTAAGTGCTAATTTGCTATTAAGAAACACTGATAGCATGGTAGAGATCAAGGTAATAAAGGTATGGGTTGAGTTAAAAACTATAAATGCTAACAAAACATTTTATCTAAGGAAGTTGTGGAGAAGGTAAGGTGAGGTATGATGGTTGGCTGAATAACTTGAACACATAACACTCTTGGTACTAGTACCTTCCAAAATCACTTCAACAGTGTAGATTGAGCACCTGTAGGTTGAATAATTTCAAGTGCATTAACTTGGTGAAGAATTCATGTTCATGAAAGATGACTTACAGTGAAAAATTCAAATATTGAAGCATTAGTCCGATGATTGAAAAAGAATGAGTTAAAAAATAAGAAACAAGTGTTATCCATTTTCCAATAGGTAAGAAGGTTGAAATATGAGAGTCAAATTATGATCTTATTTTGGGACAAATATATTCATATAGAGAAAGAGTGTTAGAACTTGTAGTAGGAGTTAGCAAACAAGACTACCAAGAAAATTGACAAGCTCAGGAAGATTCATGTAATCAAGTAGGTGTTGAGGTACATAGATTGCATGAACTTGTAGCTCTACTCAATGAACATATAACTAGATAAAGTCATGAAGTGAAGGAAAAATTCAACACATTGCACACCAAACTCCAATAGATGATCCTAAGTAAGCCAACATTATAGGAGAAGATGGATAGTAGTTATCATAGTTCTTAAGAGGATACTTAAGGAGGTAGAAGAGAACATGCAAGTGGAATGGAAAAGGCTTTCTTATGTGGTCTAGACTTCTGCAGGTTGGCCACATATGGAGCTTGAGGAAAAAATACATCAAGTAGGGGTTGAATTGGACATAACCTACTGTGAGCCCTTCCAAGCATAGAGGAGTCATGAGTAGTTAAGTTGATGCCAAGGAATGACATCAAGCACTTCTGTGGGAATAGGAACTAATGCATGAGAAAAATCAATAGCTTCAAGCAAGAGTAACAGACCTTAATGCATAACTTTAGAGATTCTACATATCCACATCTAGGTCTTTGAGCTTCTTTCATATCAAGCTAGCATGTCATGGGGCTTGTTCTCTCAACCACCATTCCCTAGCACTTGTTAATGAGGTAGCCTTTCTTATATGATATTCAAGGTTTGCATATTTGTACAATTGTATTTTTATGCATTTATCATGTCATGTGTCTAGTCTAGATTTTTTTTCTTAGGTGTTAAATCTATGGGACTAGCTTTACTTAGTCATGGAGGAACGATGAATCATCCAGTGATGTTTTTCTATGTTAATTGTAAGCCCTAGATCTAGGCAGTGTTTCATGTACCTTGTGTTTATATTCTACTATGTTTGGTAGATGTTCTTGATCTTCCAAGATGTACCCTTACCCCTTGGTTACCCTCAAAGGTTATATGCATAATCTCAAGCTTTCTAACATGATTCTAGATTCATTTGGATGTCATAAGATCCTTTCAGCACGTATCCTTGGATTTTAGCTTACACCTAGAATCAAAGTGCAATGTGTGATTTAGAAGGAAAGGGAGTTGCATTGACTTAATGTTAATGCATACTCCTAGCAGACTTGGTGTTGGCGACCGTTTGGGACGCGACCGCCAACGAGTGTCCTCGAACAGGATTTAGGTGCCTGCTGGTCTCTGGCTACACGAAGGCCCAGATACCTCCAAATAACTCAATAGTTAATGTGAGTATATGTGTGTACTGTTGCGGCGTGCGGTTGTATGAAATGTGACAATTTCGTTGTGTGTGAACTACAAATGACTTACTTTAAAGAGATTCAGCCAACTTTGTCCAATACTGTGAGTTATTGAAAGTTTCCTATTTTGTTCAACTACCTAGTCTACGCGGTCCTTATAATACCTGCTTGTAACAAGTAAAATTTTGCAAAAACATTTGAGCACAACTCCGCAAATCTACTCCTAATTTTCCCCAGAGAAAGAGGTAGTTCCACAAGAAAACTAGAAATAGAGCAAGATTCAATGGAAATAGACAGAAAAGAAAAGAAAGCAGATTTGTGTG
>MNCI01000808.1:678081-698176 GCA_015680685.1 Gnetum montanum
CCAGAGATAATGGGTGATCTTCTTGATCTTCTAGTTTTCACTCCACTACTTGTTCCCAATTTAGAAACTTTCTTTTCTTCTTCTTCTGATGAAGAATCAGTCTTAGAATCTAGAATATCTTTTGAAACTTTTAAACTTTCCAAACTATCAATCTTCTTGGTCATGAACTAAAAATAGTATCTAATTCTTAAGCCTTACAAATAATTCTTGATGTACTAAAAGTAAAAGGCTTATGAACCTAGAGGCTTAATTTTCAGCCCTCCTTCTAGCACCAAAAGAATTGTTTCAATTTTTAGCCCTCCTTCTAGCGCCAAAAGAACTGTTCCATAAAATGGCCAAATGTGCCAACACTTGGTTTACCTAACTTTATCTTGAATGTGCTTGGATCAGTTTGGATTATGTTGACAAGCCTCCATTGACACCCAAGCATTGACAAAACTCCTACACTTTCATGTGAAAACTATAAATACCCAGAAAGAGTTTTTTCACATAACTAATTCATACTTAGATATTTCTTGGGCTTTTGGTGTTTATTTTTATGTAAAGAGCTCTTTCTCCCTTGGTAAGTTGATTTCCTTCCTTGTCTTGTGTGTTTTTAGTCATTACTTTCACAAATACAGGTAGACTCTATTAGAGTGTTGCCTTGCTTATGTAACCAAGAACAATTTAATCAATGCAGGTCTAGTATTTGCATCGTGAATAAACATTATAGCTTCCCATTATTATACCATTGATTCCTTAAATCAAAAAATGTAAAAAACATTCATAAAACATTAAAAACAATAAAAATATTTATTTAATATCTTGTTTCTTTAGTTGTGATGCTTCATTCCTTATCCAATGAGGTCATAGCTATATGGCACTGGGTTGGGTCATCAAGGTTGTAACTAAGAGCTATTTTTATTGCATTTCTTGTGTTGTGTTTCACATATTCCCAAGAGGGATTGCAACACAAGCATTGCACCTATTCTCAAGAGGGATTGTAATGCATGTGTGTTTATATTTTTTTCATTATAATTTTAAAATCTATAAAAAAATCATAAAACATAAAATTATAAATACTTTCTCTATCTCTCACTCTGGCAACTTGGGTTTCTAATTGGATCATATGTATTATAATCTATGTGATATTTTTTTAGCACAATGACATACACGAGTGTTCTTGGAAGTCAACTCAACATCGTCCTTAAATCTTATGACTAGTTTACATAGTGATTTGTATGATACATCCCATTGGTCTAAAACTAATGGGATTCTTATTACCAGGTGACAAAGTCTTCTATACAACCCAAACCATGTACCTAAATGTGCCAAAATTTAAATGCTTTGAAAAAGGTCATACTTACTTCATGTAATTTATAAGGAGGGGTGTCAAACCGCAAAAAAAAATAATAAGATTAAAAACATTCAAAGTACATAAGATCATCAAAGAGGGAGTCTAAAGAAAAATCCCAATGGTATTGAAGATTCCTTTTTAGGGTTTCATCCTTACAACCAATCCTAACGAACCTCCCCTCTGGGATAGGAAAAAGGTCACACCTTGCCCTTATTCAAAAGTATGCTCATGAGATTTCACTTCTTATTAGAGGGTTTCTTATAAAGAGAAGGAGAAAAATCTCACTAAAGAAAAAAAATACATTCATTAGAAATAAAGATCAAATAATAGAAAAATTTAAAAGCTTCCCATCCTTGAGCCTCCAAAATAAAAAAAAATTAATATTATAAAAAATAATTCAATTATTTAGCCTTCATTGGAAGCTGTTGANTTTTTTAGTTGAAGTTGTAGTTGAAAAGTGACATTTTTGAAAATATTTTATTTGACACCTAAATAGAGTTTATAGTTATCTTCTTATTACTAGAGAATAACTACACACCAAAGCTTTCAAATAAAGTAGAGAACAAGAGGTCAAAGGAAATTTCACATACAAAGAAATTTAGTAGGCAAAGCACGCTAATCACCAAGAATTGCTTTATTGATGCTTAGTTAAAGGTGGTTATAAATTTTGGATATCCATTTCCAAGCACATTGATCAATAGGAAAATAAAAATAAACATGAGAAAATGATTCTTTACTTCTACAAAGAGGACATTGAGGAGAAACATTTCTCATATGTTTAAGATGAATGTTGATAGAAAGACCTTGATGAATGAGTTATCATTAAAAAATATGAATTTTACAAAATGTAGGAGCTTTTCAAATGTCTTTCATTTTTCTCATCCAAAAGTGAAATGATAATTGAATATTCCAAACCTTATTGAATTTGTTATAATTAAAACTATTCTTTGAAAGAATCTCATAAGCAACTTTTGAAGTAAAAGGAAAAACATATATTCCATCCTTCCAAAAAAGTATCTGGAAAAGCATGATGCAAATTGTTATCAATTTTAAATAATTTCTCAAGATTAGAAATTAACTTTTCAAAATTATTTTTCCTTTTTCTATCCAAACCATAAAGGCCAAAAGCTTCATTTCAAGAAATCCATCTATGATGCATACTTAGATAAGAAACTACAGTAATACCAAATCTACTCCAAGTGCTAAACAATCTATATGCATTAGTAGCCTAAGCTCCTTCATTAAAAGGAAGCCACCATGGGCTAATTTGCTTAAGCATATCTTTTGAAACTGAAATATGATTCTAATTCCAATAATTACTAAGCTTGCATCATGCCTTTCAAGTTCATGTAATTTATAGATCTGTGGCCTTCCAAATTTACCACTTATCTAGCCTACACATGCTTATGCTAGTAACGATATAGCAAATTAAGTCATTTTTGAGAATTATGTGGAATCAATGCTTCAAGTACCTTAACCAATACTATTGTCAAATTTATTTTCTACATCTTCGCCTTGTAACTCAATCATAGAAGAGATCCTTTCATTTGAGCTAAGTGCATTTTCACCTTTTTATTTTACACTTTTTTATTTTAGAATTTCTTGTAAATTTTAGTAATATAAGAGTCCTTAGAGCTCTTAGAGTTGTGCTCCTTATCATGGGGGAACATAATTGCAATTTTTGAAGAATTTTCTAATACGCATTTTGACCTCACTAAGGTAATTAATGTGAAAATAATGAAACTTAATTGAAAATTCTCTAATAACTTGATGATTTCATAATCAACTTATGCCATCAATGCCATATTTTTATATTTTTAATAAAAAAACCAAAGGATCAAAATGGTTTAAGTCATTATGACCAATCTGGTTTAACATTTGATCCTTGGTGATTACAAATAACACCTAAACAAGTTTCTAAGGTTTGGAGACTTTCACAAGACATGGAGAAGAAATTGGGAAAAGGACAAGAAGAGGCCAAGGGTAGGACAAGATTGTGAGCAAGTAGTAAATACATGAATTAGAGCTTGAATGTCACATGTTTATTGCCTAGAGATCCATAGATTGATGCAAAGAAATATCAATTGTCCCTTTAGAAATTATGCATGAAAGAAGGAGTTAATTGACCAACCATCAAGAAAAGAACCGCCATTGTTTAAGATGAAATGAAGATTTAAAGTCGATAAAACATTTGAAGATCTCATGTATTTTTGACAATGTTTTATGGGTATGTTAAGTCATTTGTTAAAATTCTAAAACAACCACTCAAATAAATTTTGTAATGTAATATTCAAATTTTTGAATATCGGTCAATATATTTCTAGTCTCCTTACAACTTTTGTAATGAAATTTCATCCATTTTTTACAACTTTAAAATAAGTTTTTGGTGAGTTGTGGGGGTATGATGAAGCATCATGTATCATATGTCGAAAATCTTAAGGCTAAGGAAATGATTCACTAGGAAAATGCCAATATAACCCTTATTGTGGAATGGATGAAAATTATGTTAGTCAACTATAATATCAAATCTACTATATTGTAGGCTAGGATGTATATCATAAATGTAATGTTGTAATTGCAATAAACTCCTATAAATATTACTCACCTACCACAGTAATATCACTATTCAATCATCAGTAACGGAACTCTTATTTTGTAGAAGTTAGCATAATCAATGAGTGCCCATAACATAAACTTGAATTACTTTAATATAGTCTTATTCAAGTGATATTGTACTTGGATACAATTCATGACAACATTAAGATTGAAATTAATTTACCTTTATTGCAACATTTTAACTTAGCTTAATGTTTTCCTATCAACAATTTGCTTTCACTATTATTTACTTTCATGCACATTGTTAATATTTTAATTCCAAAATGTACATTAAATTTTTAGAATGAGTACTACCAATTTTGAGCATAAATATGTATTTGTTTGGTAATCTTAGTAGTGTTTTCACTTACTAGGTACAATAATGAGCATTTGGTAATCCAACAATGATTATGTAAATTTAAGATGTGTATGGAAAATTGGGAACAGATGCTCGATCACTTACGGTAGCATATAATTTATTTATTGTTCCTAAATTCATTAGATTAAATCTTTATATTTTAAATATTATTTTATCATGGCCACATAACATTAATGATCATATCCCTCAATTATACTTGATTATATCAACTATGATCTTGTTTAGTGTAGTTGGAAAGATAGCAACTTGTGATCTACGTTTAGCTATCTAAAAGGTCCACTAATCTATTCCATAGATTACGATCATGTTGCAGGTAACTCGTGATTTGTATACTTGGATGTTTGGGCTACATTAAAATCTATATTCATAATAATTCTAGTTTTATTAAGATCTAGAAAGTGGGCAATGTTTCTCAAAACATCTAGCCCCCAACAAAAAATCACATTCATACAAGAGAATATAGTTATGTAAATTTGCTTCAAAGATTTAAAATTGAATAATGCATGAAATGCAAGTTACATGATCACAAACAACATTACTATACCTCTCTACAATGTACTTATGTAAAAGATACCAAATAAAATTAATGATGAAATAACTAACTTAACTTTCTAATGTCAACTCCTTCATATTTATCTAATTTGAAGTAATCAATAAAGCTAAATTCTAAGCAAAAAAACATTTTTTCACCCTTAGAAATATATTTTTATTTAATAATATAAATTAAATTGAAACTTAAACAAAAATCTTATGATATACATAGACCTTTTAGATCTATTGAATAATGAAATTCTAATATAGAACTTTGATCAACACTAATATCATATGGTTCCATTTCTAGAATCATATATAAATTTAAAACAAGTTGATCGTGACTTTGAGATTTTCAACAAGTAGGTCTTTAAAAAAAATAGTCACATGTTATTCTACTACTTTTTCTGTAGTTCCATAACCTGGCAAGGCATCAATCTCCCAATCCTTTTTAAAGGTATTGTTAAACAATCCTTTCTTGTTCATCAATAACACTCACCACAAATGAGCATAATTGTTACTATCTAATATACCCAATGTCTTTCTATATAAGGTTTCTAAAGTCAAAGGAAAGGCTCTTGCTTGAAAAAGTATATTTAGGATAGGGGGAATTTCTTCTTGGTTTATCGGAACGATTTCCTCCAATTTTCTTGAATTAACTACATTACCTTTCACCAGCATGTAGACTGACATTTTGTAGAGATTAGCCAATAATCCTGCTTTCAAGTTAAGGTGAATCTCAAAATATGTGAGAAAGCTATGTTTCTTTCGCTGCTGAACAAGCAATAATGCATGCTCAGCTGCAAAAAGGCACCGTCTCCTTTTGAATGTCAAACCTGTCTCTTCTTCCTGTTTTAAACATACCCGAGTAGTAGCCAATTTAGTTTAGGTATTCTCTTCTGGTTGAAAAGATTCTAAATAATTCCTCTGACAAGAGAACAAATCACGATATTTACCATAGTACAAGTATTGCAATGACGCGATGTCTTGGTTATTTGGCAACCTGCAATAAATGCTGAGAATTTAAAAATACACAGCTGAGAAGGCAGTCGAGTCCATGCACGAGACAAGAAGCGCTGCTTGATGAGTTCCAAATAAAAGATGCTTTGTATCTCTACAACCAATAATTTATTCTTATTCTTCTGCTCCTCTTCTCTACCATGCAGAAGAATCATCCTTCCATCCTTTACAGAAGCATCGTAGCTTGGATAGGAGTTTATTTGTTTTTCTACTTCAATGAACAGATCAACGAACGGGTCAAAGGAACAGCGTAAAGATAACGTGGCCATGTGGGTTTCTTCCCCGAAATCAAAACATTGGCTCAAGCGACCATGTAATATTCCACACGTTTTAGAGGAAATGTTGTTTTAGGCGGGGGAATATGCATGGGGAAGTCAACAGCGCAAACGGCTGAAACAAAACACATCACAGATGTTTCAGTTTTAATTTTAAGGATGTCGTCGTCCTGACTGATGTAGTAGTCGGTGCTGAATAAGAATGAAGAGGAACCGTCATGATCCGGCGAATCCGGCGAAAGTTTATGAAAAGAGAATGAGCAGTCATCTATGGCATTGAGCAAATTTCTAACCTTTTGTTCCACTACCCAAAACAATGCCGGGATTGTTTTCGCATTTAGTACTGCTATAACCTTTGGCAACATCTGATCTCCACATAAATGACATGGTGGCAATGTCTCGGCTCCACATAATTGAGTCCACATTAATTTATGTATTCATAAATGCACACATTCGTAACCCAACTTGTAAACAAGAATTCTATGTATTGTTTACATAAAGATATCAATTTGTACAATTGTGTCCGCATGAATTTATGTAATCACAAATGCGCACATCCGCAACTCAACTTGTAAACGAGAATTGCATATATTATTTGCATACAGATATCAAAATATATAGATATACGTACCGTAGTATCGTTCTCCAATGATTCGCTCAGAAAATCGTCATTAAGCGTGAGCTGCAGATTCATTAACTTAGGCAGGTTCACAACGACATGATGCAGAAGAAGACGTAACTGGTAGCACCCACTGATTCTGAGATTCCTCAAAGATGTCAAGCTGGCACATTCATTTATATCAGCTACGACGAGGATGTCTGTGAGGTTCAAACACCTTCAATTTTAATGGCTCTAAGCTTGGGAAGGCCCCAGAGCCCAGCAATGCTCCTCATGTTGACGCAGCCAATTACTTGAAGCTCCTCAAGACTGCCCAATGCTTGCGTGTGGAGGACTTCCAACATCCAGCAACCTATAACTGTTAGGGATTGCAGCCTACAAAGACTGCCTAACTGAAAAGCGAATCCTTTCAAAACAATGCAATCCCTGATATCCAGACTTCGTAGATTTTGTAAGTTGCCAATGGTGTCCTGGAACTCCTCTAAATTCCAAAGCTGGATAAGGAACAACCCTGTTAAATGTGAAAGATTGTCTATATATGTTGGAAACACTTTTAGGTTCAAGCATGAATCAAGCTTCAGCTCTGTCAGACTTGAAAGACCGGCTATATCATCGAACAGCTCTGGAATGGCCCATGAGCTTCCCAGCCACAACCGATCCATTTGATACCGTGGATGGAGGGCAGATTGGTGCCTTTGTATAAAATGATGGGCTATTACTGCAACATCACTTAATTGAGGAGGTGTATGTCCACTATTCACTGAAAGCAAATTGGCAACACTGTCTCTCTTTTGCTTCATTAACCTGGTCAGTTGTGCAACCTCATGCACCAGTGATTTAAGGTGTTGACGTTGAGTAGCTTGACCATTGCAATGGCGGATCTTCATGTATTGTAAATCTGACAGATGTCTAGATGATTCAGATAACCCTTGTAAACCCCTGCAATTCATGATATCCCAGTATTGCAACTTCAGAAGATGTAACCCTTGTAGAGCCCTGCAATTTACGATCTCCAAGAATTGTAACTGTGAAAGATGTCCAAATGAATCAGGTAGCCTTCTTAGATCATTGCAACAATGGATAGACAAACTTTCTAACAGTGAAAGACGGCCACATGACTCAGGTAGCCCTTCCATAAATTCGCAGTCGTTGATGTATAGGTGAACCAAGTTTGTCAAGTATCCAAATGATTCAGGTGACCCTTCTATACTACCACTGGATTTATAGACCACCGGACCATATGAGAGTTTAGCACTTCCAGATGGCTTGGAGATTTGGCAGGGAGACAGCTTCAGATTTCTTAATCCTGATGATTTGCCGAATAAAGCCTTTACGCCTTCCAAGGCTAGGCGCCCATCGACACTCAATTTTCCTAATCGCGACAGGTTGCCGAAAGACTGCGGCAGGCATTCCAGGGCTTTGCAATATGCAAGATGCAGCTCATCTAATTGTGAAAGATTTCCAAAAGTATTTGGCAGGCGTTGCACGGACTGGCACAAAATGATTTTCAATTTTTTTTTAATTGCAACAATTTGCCAAATGACTCTATCTCCAAGTAGCATAAACTTTTCAGCTCTCCAAAGGCGTCCGGCACCCGTACCAATGCCGTGCAATGCCGTGCAATTTTTCAGTTGAAGACGCTTCAATCCTTGGGGTTCGCCAAAGCTCTCTGGAATAGTTTCCAAAGATAGCTCTCTGGAATAGTTTCCAAAGATATGCATCCATCAAATATCATGCCAGATAAGCGCCGAAACCTTCCCGTGAATTCTGGAAGACTTTGCAAGTTCTTGCAATTTGATAAGCGTAGTTGTCTCAATTTTGTTGGAGTCTCCTGTTCAATGCAGCAGGGAACTTAGATTTAGGTCAAGGATGACATAAGACTTAACATTTTGCTTTTCAAACAAAAGCTATTGAATCTGACCTGCGGAGGACGCTCCCATAACCAGGTCAACCTGTCACCCGACAGTTGTATGATCCTCACGTTTTATGCAGACTGCCTCAGGGATATGACCGTACGGAAAATTAGTCCAGCCATGACAGGTTCTTTGATCACTTAGAAAAATCACTACCTTTGGTATATATAAAATAACAATGTATAAGTCTTGGGAAAATCGAAATGTTTCCTATGAAATAAAAAATACAGTAGTCCATGCACATCCATATCAAGGATCAAAATTTCTAGAGATGACAAGTTTGTTTGCCGAATAGTTCAATAAACCATGGACATCCATCTTCATTTAAGAGGGCTAAAGCATTTGACACTAAGTGAAGTGCTTTTATCTTTTGGGTCCTGAAATTCAAAAATAGGGCTTTGGTGTAACTACCTTTTCTAAAAAAGGATTGCATTGCCAAGGGAAGGAACAACAAAACACTATATATTTTAATAAAAAAACATGTTAAGAACATGAACAAGCATAGTATAACATCATACCATTTCTTCAGATAACACAGATCTAACATTAGAAGGATGCCACATCTGACTACAATGGCCAAGGCATAAAAGATCTTCATCTTTGACTATGCTCCTTCACAAGTTTACAAGTAAGTCATGCATGTTTAGAAAATCATTATAGTATTTCTGAATTAAAAGCTTCCTCTTCAACATTTCAAGAGCATACAAAACTTCTGATTCACCCTCTTCATTATCATATCCCCAAAATTGAACAAGTAGCTCTTCCTTCTCCCAATGGAAGACATCTAAGAACAAGCATTTTTCCAACGCTGAGTTAAGATTATCATAGCTAAGTTTTAGTATTTTCTTTAGATCACCTTGCAAAGAGCCTTTGATAATATTTCATAATTTTTTCCAGAATTTAATATTTGTCCCATAAACTTGTCTACCAAGCAAAGTCAATGATAACGATATCCCATCACATTTTTTAACAATCTTTTCTATCAACTAATTGAATTCATCTTTGACATTTTCAATTTCTCCAAATGCGTACTCACAAAATAATTTTTTTGATGTACAAAAGTCTAATTTTAACATATCTAGTGAAATCAAATTTTTAAGAAACCTAGAAATTCTAAGGTCATGCTTCAAAACTCCCTCTTCTCAACTTGTTACAATACTGATACTTCTAGGATTTAAAGACACCTGATCTTCAATAAACACCATGCTCAATGGAATTTTACTATCAACATTCGCTAGCACTTCTAAAACTTCTGCATTAAGCAACCTCTCTCTTAAAAGTTGGGTTCCTTCCTTTGTTAAGTGACTTTGATTATATTTGAAAAGTTGAATGCTAAGCTGTTTATGAACTTCATTTATGCCATGGCTCTCTACAAGTCCCCTTACATTTTTAATAAAACAACTCCTTTCATACTGAGAACAAAATTGATTATAAAGTTCTTTTGCAAAGGTGGTTTTTCCTATGCCTCCAATACCACTTATTTGCACTGATGTTACACCAAGCACATTCTGATAGCATCTCATTATATTGGCCTTAATGCTGAGCAGCTGCTTTCTCTTCCAACCATGTTAATGGGAATATCAAGCAATTTAATATTAAGTTCCTCAAGTATCTTGTTGACAATGTTCCTACAAAATTCCCTGTATAAGAATGCAATCAAAGTAATTTTTAGAATAAAAGCTAAAACTTTAGTCAAGTATCCTTTTAACAATGTTCCTACAACATTCCCTGTATAAGAAGGGAATCAAAGTAATTTTTAGAGTAAAAGCTAAAACTTTAGTCCACAATATATGTTGTTATTTAATATGAGTCATGCAATAATTTACTATACGTTATGGTGGCAACTTGGGCTTAAAAAAATATAAGAAACACTCTAAATCCATGCATCGATAAAGACACTAATAATAAAGCTCAAAACTAAATTTGGAATCATATTGGCATATCGTATTATTGCTTTGAATATCTTAGGATCAGCTTGCTTTGGTAATAAACCAAAAATAAGCGAACATAGATGCTAATAAAGAAAACGTTAATGGGTTAACAGTTTAAAATTACTCACCCTTTACCCTGGTACCCGCTTATATCTACAATCGTGCACAGAGCCTTTCTCCAAGATTCAGTAACTTAACTGGAATACCTGGTTTCTAGTTTCTGAAAGCCCTGCCTGAAAGCTCCTTTCAAATGTCAAATGTCAAAGGGTTCCACATAGACAGGAATCAGCATAGATTGAGACAGGTAGTATTTGTGCACCATCATCTCCAATTCTTTTAGACACCACAAAGACTCTGCATATCCAGTAGAAAGGATACACACATGCACTTTGGAACATGCAATGGCTTCATCAATCACTTGTGGGAACCCTTCACCACTCTCAAGTTCTTCTTTGTCCAGGAACACAGGGATGCCATAAACCCAATCATACATGTGATAAGCCAAAGTCTGCTTTGTATCAGGCCCTTGTGACCGATGAACACATCGAATTTGTTGCTATTGCTAGTGGGGCTACCCTCATAAGAGTAGGTTGAGGATGACCCCACACCTGAATCTAGATCTAAATAAAGCCCTACAGGCAGCTCCTGCTCCTGATGCTGTTGCAAATGATGCAATTTTGTTGCTGGGAATTGAATGTTTAGCTCTTCCTTGCCCTCTTGTGTCCTTCTCTTAGATGCTACTTTCCCTTCTGTATCACAGGACTTGAGCCACTTAGTTGCCTTGTTCTCAGCCATTTGCCCTGTTTCAGCCAGGGCAGATACAGATCAGATAAGAGAGAGGGCTGTATAATTTGCAAAGACTAGAGAATTGAGGGGAAACTAATGCAGCAACACTGTGACATTCAAAAATGTTGATGGCAAGAACATCGAGAGGTCTGCAAGCGTATAGCATAACCTCAAATCCATGCAAGGGCTGTGCTAGGAAACGAAAATGAGGTGCCTTAAACGGTCTGGTCAATTAGACAGGGATTTACGTGGTGTTAGAATGACCATTTGTAAAGGGTTTATGCAGAGTTACGTGCAGGCACTGGGGCTGACTAAGCTAGAGCATAGTAGGGTGTCCCAGCCTAAGAACAATGATGTAAACATGCAAATATGTATGAAACAACAAGAAAATATAAGTGTTACGTTGATTGCTAAAGAGAAATGCTTGAGAAATGTAACAAAATTTGAGAACAGAAGTGCACTACCCCAAAAGGTGGAGCATAGCTAATTCCAAAAAGGGTTTTAAAAGGTACATAGTGTACAACAGGCACAGTGGGAGTGTATTCACAGCCTTGGTGGTGTCAGGCAATGAAGTATGATGCTCATTGTAATGAATTGTGCTTGCTGGATTGGTTGCCATGGTGTACCATGTCATGTTCTAGAAAGCTGCAATGGGGCTATGGTGTACCATGTGGTGTAGGGTTGTAACAGGGTCATGGTGTACTGTGTGGTGGAGGACTACAATAGGGTTGTAGTGTACTGTGCGATGCTCAACAACAATGGGGTTGCAGTGTAATGTGTGGTGTAGCTATGCCTCTCTACCAGTGTGGTGTGCTCTGGGTCTTGTTTGCCCACGGAGCTAAGTGCCAAGATGCCAAAGTACTAAATGCCAAATGAAAATGTCAACTACCTCACTAGTGAAAAATGGAAGCCAACCCCCTTGAAACATTGGGGCGCAGGGGTATTTATAGTGCTAGATTTAGCCTAAAATGCGAATTAGGTGCCATGTGGTAGTGTAGTAGGTGGGATCACAAGGAAAATTTAGAAAATTTTCTAAGTTTGGAGGTGACCAAAAAAAGTTCAAAAATTTTCTTACTTTGGCTACTATGCTCATTCTGTGTTATGTGTGGGACACTGGACATTGGTTGCTACTCTCATCCTATGTTATGTGAGGGAGACATAGATTGCTGGTTGCTGTGCTCATCCTGTGTTCCGTGCAGGACACAAGACACTCCCTAGGGATAGCGCGTAACATGGACACTTAGAAGAATCTAGTGAATACTGTAGTCCTTGTTCTTACTACGCTAGATATGCTCTAAAGCATAGTAGGATGGGTAGCCTTAGAAGTTAGAAAATTTGCCAAATGCCTCTTCCATGCTAAGCTAGCTTGACACTTAGGCAAAACTGGCCATTGAAAGGTATGCTACATTGGCTATGCTCTAGAGTGTAGCAAGGGTAATGGGAGTGTAACACAACACTTAAATTTTTTTTTGCATCTTGCTACACTCGTCTCTTATTATGCACGGGACATGTAACTTAGCAGTTAGAAAATTTTTTACAAAACTATTATCCCATGCTAGCTACGCTCTATAGCATAATAGGGGAAATGGGAGCATCGCACAACGCTTAGAAAAATTTCTATAGCTATTGTTGACACTTAGAAATATTTTACAAGATAGGCCTTTGTGCATGCTATGCTAGCTATGCTAGAGAGTGTAGCACTAACACTTCGGAAAATTTGCTAAGTTTTAACACTTAGAAAAATTTGTAGAAAGTGCCATAGTTCTAACACTTAGAAATATTTTGCAAATTTGGTAGTTAGAGTTGACTACACTCAACACTTAGAAAAATTTGGGCAAAGTGCCACCATTTTGACACTTAGCCAAAATTGTAATTGAGATGCCAAGAATAGAAATTTTGTGCTGTTTCAATGTTCCCTCTTTTTTTATTTCTAGAGGAGTAGCCCAAAAGATGTTAAGAATGAGTTGTAAAAAACCATAGTAGACATGGCACCAACATCACTTATTAGTACCTGATCGGGTGTCGTTTCACCATGCTCAAGAGTGTTGTGGATAAGGGTATGTTGGGGCAAAGTGTGTAGGAAATGTGTTAGGGAGATGAAATGCAAGTAGAGAAAATAAAATGAAAACAATGTATCCTGATGCAAGATGCAAATTCAACATACTTGATAGTGACCATGGCATGACCCTAAAATTTTGACCTCTCGTTAGAGTGCTTATAAGAGAGTCAAAGTCAATCCAATGTTGGTTTGGTTATGAAGTTGCAGTATTGTCAATTTGCTTGGGGATGTGCTTCTCCCCTTTCTATCTTTCTTTTTTTCTACATTTTTTTTGCTTTTTTTTTCTTTTTTTTCTTTTCTATGAGGTGAACCTCTGTTGGGTTTGACTTACTATTGAATGCTAGCTGCAAGTTGGCCATCAAGTAGATAGGCTTTGTTTTGATGCAATCATGTCGCATCTATATGATAAGTGCTTTCTCCTAGGAATGAGTTGTGTTACATCTACTTGGGCTTTGACCAGCTAATATAGGCTTCCCAGGGAACGATTTGTGTTACGTCCACTAGGGGTTCTATGGTTGATGTGAGAAGAATGCCATGTGCGTAACAGTGTGTATGCATCAAAGGGATGTGCAATCATGAGTATGCAAGGGATGAGAGGCTATTGGGATGAAGGAGTGAATGTGCATAAGCTATGATTGGATGAGGTAGGTGTGCACTCTTGAGTGGTTTAACTAGTCCAATTATGCACATCAAAGCAATGTGGTGACTTGCTGCTATGATGAGATGCATCTTTGCACGATCGCCTCCAAGGCTTTGTCCTGCAAACATAACTTTGAGAAGATAAGAAAATCACACAACATGAAATGCAAATCAACTGCTAGATGCAAAGATGCTACAAGTGCTGGATGCAAAGATGCTACAAATGTGTTAAATGCTATGCTAGTTGCAAATGATCAAGAAGCTAGTGCAAGTGCTAGAGCGATGATGTTGTGAGTGTTTCAAAGGCCGCATTGATGGTAGGTGCTCCAACAAATTAGTAGGATGGTGGGAGGTGATGATGCTACGAGTTCCCCAAGGGTTTCACCAATGGCAAGTGCTCCAATAGATTAGCAACATGCTAGTTTAAAATCTTGGTAGACTGTGAACCTAGTTTAAGGTACTATTAGATCATGATGTGCTAGTTTATAGTCCTAGCAAACTATTGCATGCTAGTTTAACATCATAGCGAATGGTGGATGTTGTGCCAGTTTAATGTCATGATCCAAGAATGATCTATGCCAGTTTATAGTCATAGTACACAATCTGTGTTAATTTTTTGTGTCATGGTGGATGAGTGCTTACCTTTCTTGTGTAAGGTGCGATGTTGCATGCATAGTCATGCTATGTGCCTATAAGATCCTGCAAAAATCAACTAGAAAAACAACATTAAGCAGCACCTATCATAAATAGAGTTAAAATTCACAAATGAAAGGAAAGAAATGCAAAAAGTGATAGTTTTAGGTTGTTCTGGGCCATGGGCTAGTTTAAAGCCTTTTCGAGCCATCAAGTGTTGCTAGTTTTGGGCCATTTTGGGCCATTGCTAGTTTAAGGTCTTTTCAGGCCATCTAGTGTTGCTAGTTTTGGGCCATTTCAAGACATCGCTAGTTTAAGGCCTTTTTGGGCCATGTATTTTTATAGTTTTATGTTTTTATTTATTTTTATGTATTTTTGATGTTTTTCAAATGCAATGTGTAAGCTAAGTAGATGGATGCGTAAACAAAGTAGAAAGGCATAAACAAAGTGAAGTAATGTGTAAACTAGGCAAGCAGGTGAAATGTAAATGCATGAACAAATGCAATGTAAGAAAAAATAAGAAATGCATGCCTCATGGAGGTAAGGGGTAAGTGTGCACTTAGCATGTTTTTGGCCACGAAAAAGTCTTGATCACGTAGTTGCTTCCTAATCAGTTAAGCATTAGGGGGTGTGCAAGGCTTAGGATTCTTTGGGAGGCTATTGGCTTTAACCACTTGTTCAAGTGTATCAACCTTAGGTGTTACATTGGTTGCTAGAGGTGCATCACCAAGAAACCACACCTTTGACACTTGTGCCATGTCTATGTTGTGGATACTCAAAGAGGAAGTGTTATCACCATGGATGATAACTTGACCACCTTTGTATGGAAGGTGGATTTCTTGATGGATGGGAGAGGACACAATCCATAGTTGGGCTAGCCATGGCCTACTCAGGATTAGGTTGAAGCCCAGCATCTCCTCTATGATAGTGAAATCTACACTGGTGGAAAATTTCTCTCCTATGACAAAGGCTAAGTTGATTATACCCCTAACAGTGTTGCATGATCCATTGAAAGATTTTAGACACATAGTATTGGTTGGCTTGATTTCATCTACCAAGCCTAGCTTGTCAATGACGGAGTAGAGGACTACATTTGTTGTTACACCATCATCGACGTGCACTCTATAGATGATGCACTACCTAGCACATATGCTAATGGATAGTAGAGCTGTAGTGACCTCCCCTCATTTAGGGTTGACCATGAATGCATTTTCATGAAATGCTAGGGATGTTGAACTTGTTTTCTGTGTTGTAGGGGGCAACATCACTGCACATATGGAGGCCAACATCTGGTCCAGTGCTTCCTAATGGGTAGATGAGTTCATGACAAGGTCGTACAAGCTAACCATTGTGTTCTTTTACTTAAGAATTTGTTTCACTTGAGTTAGTGCATCTACAAAGTCCTTATCATCAGCCATTGTGTTGGCCTTGATTTCTTCCATGTGGCTTGAGAGATAGATCTCTTGCAGAGGGGACTTGGCTTGGCTTGCTTGGGGGTAGGGGCCCTAGTGTTCAATTGTTACTTGGTGGTTATGGCCTTTTCTTTGGCCATGGGAGTTGCAAGGTGCTCATTCATCCTCTTGCATTGCCATTTGATAGGCCTACCAAGGCTTTTAGTGGGATTAGCCCTCAAAGGATGAGGGATTGAAATGTTGCCCACTGTTGGGCTTTGGGTAGGTGAGGGGCAATCACATCATCACATCTTTATGATAAATGATGTTTTAGGAGTTGTTGTAGGGCCAACTTGTTATGGAACCTTGATGATGAAAGGTTGCTTAGTGATTTTTATTATTGCGTCATGCTAGTTTAACATGTTAGTGGATGATTGGTTTGGTTGCTAGTTTAACATCTTAGCGAATGATTACTATGGGATCTTGACCACCTAGGATGTTGTGGGTGCTTGAGGTGGCACTTTGATAACAAAGGAGGGCCTCTTGCTTGTGGAGGCCAAGGGGATCCTTGCCTTATTAGGAGGCACATGGATCACAAAAGGTTGTTGTATAGGTTTATACTTGGCACCTATGCTGATGTTGTTTATGACATAGGGGGTGTTATCTATGTTGGACTAGCTTGCTATGTTGAGCACCAGTTGGCCCTATTCTATCATTCTTTGTAGATCATCTTGCAAAGCATGACAATTGTTCCATACTATGAAAAGACATCTGGTGGTAATAACAGTATTGGTCCAGTTGGAAATGTTGTGTGGTTGAGGGCTCATTTGATACTGCTGAGGTAGGATTCTTTAGTAGTTTGTAGTACCTATCATGTTTTTGGTGGGAAATCTCCGATACATGTTTATGTTGGACTCACCTGGCTTTCAAGAGTTGCTCCAGCGATTTAGAGGGTTCCATCGATAGTAGTATATACTTTGAGTGATCCTTGTGCTCAAAGTTGGGCCTTGGGGTGGTCCCTGTAGATGTAGGTGAGTTGGTTCTTGAGTTGGTAGCTTTGTGAGCTAGGGCCTTAGGTTGCTTAGCTATTGGGCCCCAGTTGGTTGCTTTTGTGTTTACAGCCACTATTTCCATTGTTGTGTTTTGCTTGCGCACATGTTGATTTCTATAGGCCATGTAGGCTAGGTCATTGTTGGCTTGTGTTGCCTCTTCTATGCCCTTCATTTGGAAAAAGGCTTGGACGAGGGACTTTGGGGCTAGGTAATATAGTTTGGACTTGATGAAATTATTCACTGCACCCTTAAAGATGACCAGTAGATGTGTTTCTATTACGGGTTCATAAACTTTTCTCAATGTAGTGTTCCAATGTTGGAGGAATTTTGGCATGGGATCTATGGGTCCTTACTTGACCTACATGAGCTAGTCAATTGTTACTTCAGGCTTTAGGTTGTACCTGAAGCATGTCACAAACTAGCTTATGAGATCCTCCAAAGAAGAGATTGAGGCCCTGGGTAGCATACGATACTAATCTAAGGCCTTGCTAATGAGTGACATAGGAAACACACACATGATGACATGTATCTAGGCTTAAAGGAGTAGGCACTCAGATTAGAATATCACCAGTTTGCATTGGGGTCTCCTTCACTATTGTACTTTATGAGTTGAGGCAACTAGACCCTAGTTGGAAGAGTCAAAGTTGGGACCATAGGACTTATGGGGTCATCTTGGTAGAAGTCCACCACCTTGATGGTTTTGAAGGAGGCAACTTTGAGTTGGTTGATCTCATCCATCAAACTTTGAATTAGCTAGAATGTTTTATCCAAGCTTGGGGATGTGCTAGCTAGTTGCATTCATTGGGCTTGTATTGGTTGCATAGCATAGGATTGGATTGTTGGTTGTAGAATTTGGCAATTTAATGTCATAGTGGATGGTCGTTTCTAGTTTAATGTTGTTAGCTGAGGGATGGGTATGGTGACTAAGTTGGGCAACACATGAGTGGTTGGATGGATGCCTTGGGAACCAATGAGACAAGTGGGACATAAAATTCTTGAGTTGTCTGGGGCTGGGAAGTGGCCCCTACATGAGAATAGGATTGAGAAAATGTAGTAGTTACTTGCGAGGAAGGCTAAATTGGCATGGTCACCATCTTAGAGAGGATGGATGGACTAAACTGAGGAGGGGTTGCACTAGGGATTGGTTGTTAGAAGATGATGTAAAGGGGGATCTCATGTTTGGAGTGGGCCTTGAACTCATCTTCTTCCTCTTGTGAGGCTTCCTCATAGGTTCTCCCTGCATCATGCTTATTTGCACAAATGAATTGGAACAACAGCTAGTGGTAAGAATCCATGAGTGGGATTATGTTGAATAAGGTTGGATTGTACTCTTGTCTATTCATATGGACATGTTCGTAATCTTGTTTTGCCTCTAGGTCAAGGTGATCCACTGGTAATCCTACTTGGATTTTGGCACAAACAGAATTGTACTATTCATGGCTTATTACAACACACTTTTGGCTGGATCTTGGTGTCAAATGTGTTAGACACTAACTTGGAAGGTTGATTTGGATTCATGTTGATAGGTTGGGTTGTGAGAGTTTTTGTTTGCAAAAAAGGTGGCTAACTTTGGAAATTGTAGAAAAATGACTAAGTCTACCAGTAGTAGAAAAATGGGTAAGTATAAAAATGTAGAAGAATAGCTAAGGGTAAAAATGGCTAAGTATTGCAAAAAATTGACTAAGTGTAAAATTGTAGAAAATTTGTCCAAGTATAAAAATTCAAAAAAAATGCTAAGTATAAAAGTTGCTGAAAATGGCTAACTCTGGTGCTACGCTCCCTATGCTAGAGGTTACCATGCTTGATATGCTAGAGCTTGCCACATTCACTATGTTGGAGCTTGCTACATTGTAAGAACTTGTTATGCTCTCTAGAGCATCCAAAGTTTTGATTAAGTGGCAATCAAAAACTGCAGAAGGAAACGACATGGCCCTCTTTCTAGCAGCAAAAACTATGATGTANTCAAAAACTGCAGAAGGAAACGACATGGCCCTCTTTCTAGCAGCAAAAACTATGATGTACAAAAATGTTGGTGGCTGGAACATCAAGATGTCTACAGGAGTATAGCATAATATTGAATCCATGTGAGGGCCATGCTGAGGAAATGAAAATGAGGTGCCCTGAATGGTTTGGTCAATTAGACAGGCACTTACGTGGTGTTAGAACAACCATTTGTAAGAGGGGTTTATGCAGAGTTACGTGCAGACATCGGAGCTAACTAAGCTAAAGCATAGCAGAGTGTCTCAGCCTAAGAAAAATGATGTAAGCATGCAAATATGTATGAAATAGTAAGAAAATATAAGTGTTATGTTGAATGCCAAAGAGAAATGCAACAAAATTTGAGAATAGAAGTGCACTACCCCAAAAGGTGGAGCATAGCTAATTTCAAAAAGGGTCTCAAAAGGTACACAATATACAACAACACAATGGGAGGGTAGCCACAGCCTTGGTGGTGTTAGGACATGATGTTTGGTGCTCATTATGATGAGCTGTGCCGATTGGGTTGGTCACCACGGTGTACTGTGCAATGTTCTATAGGGCTACAATTGGGCTATAGTGTATCGTGTGCTGTAGAGTTGCAATGAGTTCATGGTGTACTATGCAGTGTAGGGTTGCAACGGGGTTGTAGTGTACCTTGTGATGCTCTGTAGCAATGAGATTGTAGTGTACCATGTGGTGTAGCTATTCTTCTCTACCAATGTGGTGTTGATGAGACGCGGTTTTCACTACGCGATATCACGGCCGACGCGATATCGCGTCTTCTCCTGCGATATCGCGTACGCGATATCGCATCGTGCCGCCATTTCTATAAATAAGAGGCGGCACTTCCTTCATTTTCCCAATCCTGGCTAGTGTAGCGAAGCTCTGGCAGATTGATCACTCCAGAGTTAGAATTTTTCCCCATGTGCCCGCAGTAGGAGTCCTAGAGTGAACGG
>MNCI01000808.1:704551-755847 GCA_015680685.1 Gnetum montanum
ATACCTCAGACTTGCTTAACCATACACCGTGACACATACAAGCAAGCCTGGGAAGACAACGAACGATTAACCCCAAGTGTTTCTTGTGGCGTTAAGGCATTTAGTCTGCGGAGTTCGACCGGATCGCACGTGTACGCTCGTATTCGTATGGTAGAGTGTAGGGGTACCTCGCCACTCATCAGGTGTGTTCTAGGTCTTGTTTGCCCATAGAGCTAAGTGTCAAGATGCCAAATTTCCAAATGCCAAATGAAAGTTCCAATTGCCTCACTAGTGAAAAATGGAAGCCAACCCCCTTGAAAATTAGGGCACAAGGGTATTTATAGGGCTAGGGTTAGCCTAAAATATAGATTGGGTGCTATGTGGTAGTGTAGTAGGCGGGACCATAAGAAAAATTTAGAAAATTTTCTAAGTTTGGATGTGACCAAAAAAAGTTCAAAGATTTTCTAACTTTTGCCACTACACTCATCCTGTGTTACACGTAGGACACGAGACGCTAGCTACTACACTCATCCTATGTTATTTCTGGGACATGGGATGCTAGTTGTTATGATCATCTTGTGTTACGTGCGATACATAGGATGCTCATTAGGGATAAGGTGTAGCATGGACACTTAGAATAATCTCATGAATACTATAGTCCTTGTTCTTACTACATTGGCTATGCTCTAGATCATAGCAGGAGGCATAGCCTCAAGAGTTAGAAAATCTACCTAATGCCTCTTCCATGCTTAGCTAGCTTGATAGCTTCTAGCTTGATACTTAGGAAAAACTGGCCATTGAAAGGTGTGCTACATTAGCTATGCTTTAGAGCATAGTAGGGGAAATGGGAGTGTAACACAATACATAGAAAAACTTTTGTAGTTTGCTACAGTCATCCCATGTTACGCATGGGACGTGTAACTTAGCAGTTAGAAATTTTTTTGTAAAACTAGTGTCTGATGATGGCTACACTGGCTATGCTCTATAGCATAGTAGGGGAAATGGGAGCATAGCAAAACACTTAGAAAAATTTCTACAACTATTGTTGACTCTTAGAAAATGTTTGCAAGATAGGCCTTTGTGCATGCTATGCTAGCTATGCTGGGGAGTGTAGCACCAACACTCAGGAAAATTTTCTAAGTTTTGACACTTAGAAAAATTTGCAAAAGGTGCCATCACTCTAACACTTAGGAAAATTTTGCAAATCTAGTAGTTTGAGCTGACTACACTCAACACTTAGAAAAATTTGGACAAAGTGCCACCATTTTGACACTTAGACAAATTTTTAGTTAAGATGACAAGAACCAAAATTTTGTGATGTTTGAAACACTGATTGAGGAATTTTATGTAAGAAACTATAGTAGAATTTAGAATAAAAACCAAACAACTATGTTCAAGGGTTTAGGGGCATCGTGTATGAATGTAGACAGAATGGTGTAACTCTGTGTGATGGAAAAGATGCTTGGCTTTATGGCCAATCCACTGATGAAAGACTAGTCAAACCCTAGACAGTCTTGCTCAGATATCTACGAATATTTAACTACTTTCTTTTTTTCCCATGGGGGTTTCCAGGTACATGCTCAACATGCTCACTTTTTTATGGTCATACTTCATCCTCAAACATAGTTTGTTCGTGGTCATACACCATACTCAAACATAGTTGGGTCATATAGAAATGTAGGTAGTGAGTTAAAGAGTACATCGTGTCTTTTACAAGGGTTGCGATAAAGTAATTAACTAGTAATATGTGTAGTTTGAAAATATGAAAAAGTTGCTAAATTACTTCCTATTTATCTCTATTTTTATTGTTTCCCTCTTACTTCATTTTACTAGTTGTGTTAAAAAGTTTTTTACAAGGCATAATTTAATAATAATTATCATTGAAGAAGCAAGGTTAAGTTGTGCAATGTTAATTGTTGATTGAACACAAACACTATTTCAAGGTGGCTTATTTGCAAATTATTTTCTTGTTTCAATGCATATTGTTTAATATTATTATTATTATTTCTCAGTGAAGTTGTGTGTACAAGATGATCAAGAGGTCTTATTTTCATTCTCATTAATGAATGAAATAGATGGAAAAGGAAATAAATGAAGATGTTCAAGGTGGGCATGTAAAAAGGGATTGCTTTATTCTAAGACATCATGATTGATGAGCGATGAAGGGTACCCCTACACCCAACCATATGAATCATGAAGCGTTCACACATGATCCAATCAAATTCCATAGACTCTATGTCTTCTAGCACACTAGTCTTATAGGAAGTGAACTTTTCCCTAATAGTCATTTTTTATCTTCCCAATTACACTTGTGATGTACAAAGATATGGTTAAGTGTAATCAAGGAATATGATTTTATTTTATTTTATGTGTTATGTTTCTTGGTGCTTGAAGTAGAGATATGAAGTAGTAAAAAAGATAGTGTAGATAGATCTTTGATAAATGTATTTGCCCTTGAGATCTTTGAGTTCAATGTTTGCCACCACAAGCTTTTGCTTGGTGTCTTTGTGATGCTTGAACTCAGCCTCATACAACAAGTACTAGCTTCCCACCTTCTTCTCTAGTTCTAACTATGGTTGTTCGATAGTCAACATAGCCAGATTTGCATATCAAAGATTGACAAGCTCCATGTATTCTATTATCTTCTCAATGTGTAACTCCTTCATGTGGATTTCCACCTTGTTATATGCATCTCTCCCATCAACGATGGTTTGCTAAGCTTCTCTTCCTTGCTGGAGTTTCTAGAAGGTTTCATTTACTTTTACCTTCATCAACTAGATGTGCTTTCCATTCACTTCTTTCTCTAAACCAACTCGATCTCAATAATTATCTTTGACTCTCACAATTTTGAGAGCCTCTGATTTTTAGATGGCTACCTTGATTGTAGTCTTTTGGCAAAGGGCACAAATCTCCTCCATGAAGAGGTTTTTTTTTCAGTTGCTAATCTTCTTGGCTTTGTGTTTGCTCTAGCTAATTACTCATGTTGTTGATGGATGAAGTTGATCAACTGTTGTTTATGCTCATCAACATTTTAAGGCAATGGTTCTCTATGGTTAGTTGTATAGGCTCTTGGTGAGTTTGATCCAAGGCCTTCTAAATTTAGTGTCATGTAGCCTCTACCAAGGATCAGTAGAACATCGCCATCTCCATCACACTCTCAACCCCTTTAAGTATGGTGTAAAGCTATTTAAGAGTTTCAGATCTTATCAATGTCGGGTTGGAAATTTGGGCTTTTAATTTGGCAACTTCAGTAGCTAAGTGTTCATTTAGCTCCTTGGCTATATCAAGTTTCCCCTCCAATATAATGTTTTTTCCCCTTGCCTCTAGCAACTCCAACTAGGTTTTATTAATATTATTCGAAAGATCAAAGATATCTAGAAGTAATTACCGAGTTCCCACTAGTTAGTCTAGCAGTTCTTCATTTTGTGTTGCATTTATTCTTCTACTTGTGATCATTGTAGACATCTACACATCTTTGAATGCAATGACATCTAGTACAAACATCACAGGTGCATTGAGGATTTCAACTATTCTATCAGCATCCACCTCTACTATTGTCTCCTATCCTTGGTGTTGCATCACTAGTACTATTGCCCCCTCCCCTTTCTCCAAGAGCATCAAGAAGGTCACAACATTTTTAGAAAATTTTTGGAGTGATTGCTATTCTATGAAAAATATCATGATATCTCTAGCACTAGGATCTAACCTTGAGGAAAATTTCATTTTTTGGGCTAAGAAAATGGATCCATCTTCACCCATCAGGCTAATTGTTTTGGCCACCTCATTTAGGTGACTCATTACAGGTCGATACACAAATGGATCCCCACCACTTGTGCCTGATTGCTGCTCTTGTTCCCTCAAGATCCATTCTTAGTATTCATGCAACCATTGAGCTATTGTAGCAATGTCTAGCATAGTTGTTTAAGTGATAGGTGAAGGTGGTGATTACTACTCCTCTTATTGAATGATCATTGCAGGCATCTTATCTTTCATCATCTTTTTCCAATTAGTAATTAGAGAATGCTTGATAGGCTTGTTTGCATAATGGACTATTCCTCCCCTTTGATAGAGTTATTTGATGATGCATGGAAAGGAAAGTACCTTCCTTCCATGTTCATTCTCTTTAAATCACTTATCTATCTTTAGATAGATTAGCTATGTAAGGTTGACAACGAATCTCCCACTCAAAGCGATGCATGCACAAGAAAAAAAGATGGTGATCTTGCTTGGTCTTACCATGGGATTGATGTGGAAGGCAACAATCTTGTAGTGGATCATTTTTGCTAGTTTGAGCTTGCTAAACTCCTTGTGGTCAACACCATCACATTTTCACATCCATTCTTTATTAATGTTTGGGTTTTCTTGCATGGGAATCTCCATGAGATTCACCCCTATCTCTAGAAACCTAAGCACTTTAACAATGGCTTACACTTAGTAGGACACTAAGATGTCCTTGATTTTGACTATTGAACTAGCATAGCTATTACTTTAGAATAAGAATGTCTCTTCCATGTATCACTCCCNGCTATTACTTTAGAATAAGAATGTCTCTTCCATGTATCACTCCCTGGTGGAAGTGATAATTGGCCATATGGGAGAGTTCTTTAGTTGGTCTTGTACTTCTTTAGATTCTTGCTCTAGGAAAGGGCCAAAGTTTGACTCCTAGAGCACTATCTTTTGGACCCCCTTTGATCTGATTTGATTTAAGTAGGCTTTTGTCAAGGTCACCTCAAGTTTTTCTTGTTGGGTTGGTGCATCATCCCAGTGGGAATGTTCTATTGCTACTTCTAGTTCTAGAATCTAACAGATAGATTCAACCTCAACCTCTTCCCTAAGAGGACCTATGCTATGGGTTGCAAGTGGTTCTTCCTAGGCTTGTCCTTGGTCCCTTCCCATTCTAGGTAGTTTCTTCCTTAGTTGAGATGGTCCTCCTTCCTATGTGTGGTTTCCTTTTGGTGTCATCTACAATCAAAATACATCAATGGGTTAGTACATATAATGTGTAACTTTGAATATTTTGAGTACGTTACCTTGTTGATTAGTTACACTTGGCTAAGGTTGGACCATGGGAGATTGATATTTTATTATTATTTTATTAATTAATTTTATTGTAAGTACCACTAAAGCTCATTGAAAGATTTTAACTCTATAATTTGATGTTTAAATGTTGATTTCTGTGTTAAAACTTTGTGGGAGCTAGAAAAATGGCAAAAACATTTCTGTCAAAAATGGCACATTTGTGGCCCCTATGACTAAGAGCTTACCTCTGGTAGCTACAAGGTCAAATAATGGAGTGATTTGGATAAACGGTTAGAAAATTATGGGCTCTAGAAGGTTTTGGGCTCTAAAAATTTGAAAAACTCCCTTGGTGGTTGTAAGAAAATGTGAAAATTTCAAAGTGGGGTCACACATAGATATACTATTTTTCTACTATGTCAATAGGGCCATGTATACAGGGCCTCATGTACACATCTGCTCCATCGATGGGGCCTTGTATATAGAAAATCCAAGAATATGATGAAATCATTGAAGAGGATCTTTAAAGGCTCAAAAATTTAAAAATTTGATGGAGAATGTATTCATTGAAAAAATATGTAAATGAGCAAAAGGTTAATGTAGAATATGGGTGTATAAACAATTCTAATTATAAGAATGCCTTAATATAAGGCACTTAATGAACCCAACCAAGTGACATTCAAGTGGGTCCTCCCCATAGTAGGCACATGCATTATTTTCTCTTGCATAACCTGAACCTAAGGAGTCCATAGGCCTCATAGGAAGTTAATGGTTGATGGAAGTTAAGGACCAAAACCTGGGAGATTCTACCAAAGAATTCAAGTACATCAAACCAAGACATTGAATCAAGAACATGGACATTGATAGCGAGATGAGTTATAGGAAACATAGACAGATGATGGAGAAGGTGTAATGGAATTATGAATTGAGGTCATAAGAAGTCCCTTGTGGATTTGTGTTTAAATGACCTAAGAAGATCCATCCTTAGTCTAGACCAAAACCAACCTCTTTCAGTGACTTCACATTGCCACTCTAAGATTGATCCCCCCCCCCCTCAAGACACAAGAGTTCTTTCACAGAACAACCACCATTCCATAAAGAGAAGAAAAGAGAGGTAGAAAGTGAGAGAGGGCCTTAGTTAGAGGGGACCTTCAAGCATGTGTAACTGTCTTTCTAGTCCTATAACTAGTGCTTATGGCCCATTTATTTGTCTAAGGGATGTGCTTTGAATCATATCATGTTTTGTTTTTTTAATTTTTTTTTGTTTTTCTTCTTTCTCTTTCTTTTTGGATGGGAAGAACATCATGCAAAGACTTTATTCAACTTTCTATTATTGGTCAACATGGAATGGTAAGAAGTTTGTGAAAACACTCAAGCACCCAGGTAAGTAGAAGAGTATAAAGAGTATTGAGTCCCCTTGAAATCACACTATGAAAACCTTTGAATCCTTCCTAATTTTGAAAACTAATAAGATCAAAAATTTATTTAAATTTTATTTAATTAATGGGATCTCAAACTTCCAAACAAGAAAAACCATAGAGTTTGTGGATGGGTGGATATTATAGACTCACTGCCTATTCCATGAAAAAGAAATCATGACTTAGCCATTGGTACAATCTAAGTAAGATAGTGTTAGAATCCATTAGGCAAGGATTCTAATGGGAGGAAATCATATTCCGTATATGAGAATTCCAAGAGCTCTATCATTGGCTTCTACTTATTTCCATGGAAAGCTTTATGAGGAGGATAAAGCAAGGCTTGGTAGAGTATTTTGTAATGTTACAAGACTTTTTTACATTAAATTGAAGACCTTCAATGGTATCTATGACATCAATGCTTTTTCAAGTGGATTAAGGTACTTGATAGGTACTTTAAGTTGGAAGAGGTAGCAAATCACTTGAAGGTACCTATTGCTTAATCCATATTAGAAGGAATGAATTATGCTTGATGTAAAAAGGAGTTATAAGGTTATGAAAGATAAAATGGTCAACCCATTAGACATTGGAATTTGATAAAATACAAGTTTCAAAGAAAATTTAAATAGTCTCATTAGAGGAAATAGGATCATATTGAAGGTAAAATTCTTAAGGAAAGATGATAAGGATGTCGAAGAATTCTACACCAAAATTTTCAATCTATTTCATCAAGCTAAAGTGAAGTGGAAGAAGTATGAACATGCATCAATCTTTCTAGGAGGTCTCAAAGTGATGTACCAGCAAGAGTTATCTTTTTATGAGCCATAAACTAGTAATGAGACTTATGATTTAATACTTAAGGTAGAGAAGAAGCTAAGTTGATTTGGAAATAGGAGTAAACAAACTTCTAAAGGAAAGTATGACATCCCATTCCTGGATGTCATGGAAAATGCCAAATATACATTATGATAGACATTATGCATAAGAAGACAATATACCAAACCTCAAATATATGTAACATTTGACATTGTGTATAAAGGAAATAATAGAGAAAGTGAAAAAAGAGAAAGAAAAGAATGCTTTATTGATATGGAATAGTATATTCGGATCATGCTCTGAGAGTGTTCCTTGGGATTTTCTTCCTTCGACATATATCCCTTAGAGGCCATCCATCATTGCCACCATGGATAGGCCTATTACTGACCAAAAGGGATGGCCAATCCTCTTCCTATTTCACTTCACCATGCTCTTGTGGCTTGCTTGTACTAGCTATGCCACTCCATGCTAGCATGACCTCTAAGTCTAGGTATAAATTCCTTATTTCAAACCCCTAAAGGTTGCCTTAGGAGACATGTTCATTATTACAATGCATCCTTTTAGGTCCCAATTACAACTACCCTTTCAGGTCTTATTACAGTAACAATAATACTTGTTATGAAGAGGTACCATCTTTGTTATGTAGAAATATTATTTGGAAATGGGAACATTACAAAAAGGATAAGGGATCCAAATTAGAGAAGGAATCTAAGTAAAAATATAAAGACAAAGATGATAGCCATGACAAGAATACATAGAAGGATGATGAGAAGGAAAAATATAAGAAGGACCAAGGTAAGGAAGGTAAGGGTTAAGGTAGTAGCTCATCCAAAATTCAATGCCTCAAGTATGAAAAATGGAACACAAGCAATGGGAATGTTTACTTCAAAAGATAACCAAGGAGAAAGATGTGAAAATAATAGAGGTGGAGGAGACATCAAGTCAAGCTCTTCAAAGAGGTAATCCTAATTCTTCCAAGATTAGGAAGGTTTTTAAATTAAATTCTTGTGTTTTTATGAAGAATGTATATAAGGGAGATCATCCTAATAGAAAATGTTTTTTAGATTGGTGCTAGATGTTTCCTTAGTCAGGAATGGATTCATGTATTAATTGAAGGAAAATTCTAAGAAAATATTATTTCTTTTAGGGATGTTGTTATATTAGGTTTGATAACTAATCTTCATCCTAGAGCATATAGAATGCATTGGTTATCTAGAGATTTCTCTCAAGAGATGAGTAAACAATCTACTTTGAAATTTAAAATTGGGATTTTTCATGATGTTCTTAAGTCTGATGTCCTTCAAATATATTATTCCTGATGTAATTTTTAGTAGACATTGGAATTTTAATAATTGTGCTTAGTTTGATGGAGCAAGAAATTTATGGAGGTTAGCTAGATCTAATGGAATCCATGAGTTGATTATCATGAAATCTAAACAAGTGAGGTACCAAAGCTTACTTAATACTTAATCCTTCTAGTAGAGAGGGAATACATGAAGGAACATGATAAAATAGGTTTTGGTTTTGTTGTGGTTTCAATAGTTTCTTCTAACTTTGATGATGTGCAAGTTGAAATTCTGATAGGTATTCTAGGCTTTAAGGAAACATTTTCCAAGGTATTAAAGTGGGAATTGGATGGATTGCCACAAATGAGGAATGTATAACATCAAATTGATGTCATCCCTAGTTCTACCATTCCAAACAAGAGAGAATACTAGATGACACCAAATGAACAGGCTAAATTCCAGAGACAATTAGATTAGTTGCTTACAAATAGCTTTGTAAGGAAATCCATTTCACCTTGTGTAGTTTCAACAATTCTAGTGCCAAAGAAGTATAGTGATGAATGAAGGATGTTCATTGATTATTGGATAGTGGATAGGATAACAATGAGGTATAGTTTTCCTATTCCAACAATGAATGATATTCTTGATATCCTTATTAATGGATAGATTTTTAGCAAAATTGATCTAAAGAGTGGTTATCATTAAAATAGAAGTAGGCTCAGTGATGATTGGAAGCCAAAATTCAAAACACTAGATGGATTGTTCGAGTGGTTGGTGATGCCATTTGGGCTCACAAATGCATCTAATACATTCATAAGGTTGATGCATTATGTATTGAATGACTTGATTGATAAGTGTTGTATTATCATTTTTGATGATAATTTAGTGTATATCTCTAATGGGAAAGAGCACTCTGATCATTTATAGATGGTGTGTATTAAGTTGGAGAAGGCATAATTGGTGATCAACATGAATAAAAGTCATTTATTCAAGAGAGAAATAGTATATTTTGGGCATATGGTTTCTAAAAACCAAATTTATATTGAAGTTACCAAGGTGAAGGCTATTAGGAATTGACCAACTACTAAGAATATTAGGGAGGTAATATTATTTCTTGGTTTAGTAGAGCTTTATAGTTGGTTCATTAAAAATTTTAGTGGTATTTCATGGCCTATGCTTTATTCATTGAAGAAAAATAATGATTATAGATGGGATAATGAAACCTAAAGAGGCTTTAACTTGTTGAATGAAAAAATTACTAATGAACTGGTGCTTGCAATTTCATATTTTCAAAATATTCTTTAGATGGAGGTGGATGTAAGTGGACTTACCATTTATGGGTTACTTTCATAAGAAGGTAGATCTATTACTCTCTTTTCTAGAAAAATTGAATAAGTCAAGGAAAAAATGCAATGGATATAAGAAGGATTTGTATACTATTTTTTAAGAAATTAAGGATTGGAGGCATTACTTGTTGCCCAAGTAGTTCACTTGGATGCTAGACCACAAAGCATTATAATTTCTAAATTTCCAAAAGAAGTTGAGTAAAAAACATATGAATTGGCTTGTATAGTTTTAGAAGTTTAATTTTGTGTTGAAATACAAAAGTGGAAAGGCTAGTGTGATGGCTGATGCATTGTATAGGATGCATATGATGAATTTTAGTATACCTGAAAAACCCTAAAAATCCAAGGCATTCTTGCTTCACCAGGCCTTCGCAATCCAGGCAGCATCATAGAAATTCCTTAGGAGAGGAATGCTCTGAGTTTAGGATGACCAGTTTGAAAAATTTTCTACTCTCAGTGTAGACAGGCTATATGGATCATCCTGCCTGCCCACCTGAGTAGTTTATCCAGCAGAAAACCTGCTCAGAAATGATGCGTGGAGTTGTTAAAAGTGCTCAGGACACGTGAAACAATTCAACAAGTTTTCTAAGTCACAAAGTTTGCTACGCTACGCTACACCACGCTATGTAGCATAACAAGCTTCAAAAATGATTGTAGAATGAAGTGCTACACTACGCAGCGTAGCAAAAGCCAAACAACCATTTCCATTGCCTGACTCCAAGTCTTTCGATGATGGCTCCTTCCATAGAAAAATGGCTAACTTCACGAAACGTAGGTCGTGTTGGTCGCTACGCTACGCTACGCTACGCTACGCTACGCTACGCCGTGTAGCGTAGCATGACATAGTGACTCTGTAGAAGCAACAAAGGCATCTCAAAGGGTGGCATCAGCAATTTTTCAAGGTTCACAGTGTAGAAGGAAAAGTTTGCAAATTGTCGACATTTTGTAGATTGTCGATGTTTTTGCAACTAAGGCCAGCTGCTACACTATGCTATGCTAGGTAGTATAGCATAGCATAGAGAATATGTAGCAAGAAGTCAGTGCGCTTCAAAGGTTTCTAGCACATGTGGAAGGGTGCAACGCAAGTTTTTTACTTTTGGCAGCTATGCTACACTACCCTGTATAGAGTAGCATGGCATAGCAAGATGTTACACTATGCCAACAACCAACATAGGACAGCGTAGCAAGTAGCCACGCGACATCGGTGCATCTCCTCATGTAGCAAACTGCTACACTATGCCCACATGCTATGCTACAAAGCATAGTACAACATAGCACACAACAATGCTACATAAATGTATTTCATTCATTTTGATCATTACTTCACCTAATTTAACCATTGGCACATGTCTTCAAACTTTGACGATGCAATTACAACGTGGCAGTTTTGCAATTACAGCATGGAAGGCTCATCCAATAGTGATGCACGCCTATGCAGCATAGACAAGTCAACCTAGGCCTAAGGCACGTGGCATCCAAACTGCATCTTTCGCATGCCCTTGAACCTATAAATACCCCAATGGAAAACACTCAAAAGATCTTTTTGGCTTAGTCGGTTGGCTGGTCCTTTAGCTAGCAAGCAAGCAAGCCAAAAGTTAGCATTGTATTCCTGAGAATTGAAAACATCTTATTTGACATTGTAAATAGTTGACACTCCCGTTTAGCATTTTTCTCTACTCTTTCCTACTCTCTTCGTACCATTCTGCATTGTTGAATCCCAAGTCTACGTTCGAGTACATAGCTATCTCACTCTACACATCTTGGCTACTCTTGGGATCCTTGCGCCCCTCAGCGCCATGCAACCAATTGTATCCACATTGACAGAGTGAAGTTACATTCTTGAAGCGGTGCATTTTTCTAACTGCATTTTACTTTATATTTTTCTTATCATTTCACTTTACATTGTTTTCTACCTCTTTTACATTTAAGAATTATTTTGCATTATAAGTCTCATTTACAAATTATTTGGTTGCAAAAGGTTATATTAACATCGACTAAGTCCCTGTCTGATCAACCAGACCATTCAGGGTGCCTCATTTCCATTTATCCAACACGACCCTCCCATGGATTCGGGGTTAATACTGTCACAACCGATGACCTCTCAGTGTTTTCCAGCCGCTGACATTTTTGGTCGCAATAGTTTTCTGGCGCTAGAAGGAAGGCCTTTTGGTGCCCTTTCCATGTGTCATGGTAGTCCTGTAAGCCTTCTACACCCTGATACGCACTAGCATAAGCTTGAAACCCATATGTGGTTGTTCATGTGTTGTGTAGTGCAGATCAGTCATCTTGATGGTTCCTTGGAAACCCTATAGGACATAAAGCCTCCAATCACCAATTAACTTGCCTATCTTACGGTAGTCTTGCATGCGTTTTGTATCCTATGGTGCACTAGCGTAAACATGACACCCCTTTATAGTTGTTTACACATCGTGTGGTATAGATTGGTCACTTCAACATTTCCTTGGGAACCCTACAAGATATAAAGCCTTTTTGATTACTTATATAAAGCCTTTTTTATTGCTTTTCAATTTCTTTGCTCTTCTCGTTCGTAAAATTGTTTAGCTTTCCAATTTATTTGATTTTTTCCCATTTGGAAAACTATTTAGCTTAACAATGGCTTCCTCGAGCACCGTTGCTAACACCTTCAACATTGAGGTTCCTTTCATGGTTCAAGGTATCATAGGTGCCGAAAAATCATTTAGCCCAGTGCTAGAACCATGTCGATCCCTCCAGATCCAAAACCTGGGTCCTGAGGGCTTGGCCCAGCAACATGAGTGTTATAACTTCATTTGTGCAAAGGTGTAGGAAAACTTTCCCTTGGATGTGCATGAATTTGAAGACAAACGTAGCTTCGAGTTCGCTTACTATGACGGGAAGGAATTTGTTACCACTCCTAGTGCTTCCATCATATTGACATAGATGAATCAGTGGCATATAGACCAACTAATCCAGTTGGCTAGACTTAGGGAACAATAGGACATGGTGTCTAAGCATGATGACACCTTCTAGGATGAATAGGAGGAACTAGATCCCTAATCTGATGGGGAAAGTCAAACCAATCCCATTACTGTCCCTCCTACCCAGTTCGTCTGGACCCACCGATTTTCTATTGCCGCTCCCTTTGTAATCACCCCTGCACCTTCACAACCCATAATTACTTCTGCGATGGTTAGCCATGTCAACCCCTCGGTGTATCAACATCCTTTTTTGCTTATTTTTCCCGTTTCATTTGCAGTCACTATTCCTTTGCAAACTGTTTAGTAGTTCATTCCCATATCGCATCATGAGCCAATCACGAATACCTTGCCACATGTGCACACCGTACCAACTTTGCAGCTGTATGTAGCTTCCACTTCCATTCCCGCATTCACGTCTATCCTACCATCAGCAGTAGGTGTAGGTCCATATACATGATGGACCCCATTCACTACTTCCCTTGCTATGCTACCATCGTAGATGCCTCACAACATTCGCCAACAGACCCAGCAAATCTTGCAAATGGTACAACCTAGTGCGGGACTATGGTTTGTCCTGTTGGCCACACAAACAGCTTATCCCATAGCCCAACCCACAGTTGCTACCATAACAACACCACCTGCTAGGTGGTGGACAATGTAGGTAGCACCATCCGTGGGGGCCATCCCAACAGTACCACTGCATGGTCATGTCGTTACCCTAGCCACTCCACAAATAAGAGCTTCCTTGGTAGTTTCCCAGCCTTCCACGTCGTGCCAGGGTCTGGATGAAGTGTTGCTGCTTATCCAAACCCTTACTAAAGAGATAAAATTCCTTAAGGCTGTTGGGTCCAACACTGTACAAGTCATGGAATTTTATCAGGATGACCCCATCAGCCCTGCCATATCTGCACTAATGCTACCTCCAGGGATGTCCCTGCCCCACTTCACAAAATACAATGGGGAGAGGGATCCCAATGCCCATCTTGTTACTGTACCGCCCAAAATCATCGGTCTCCGGCTGGAATGAAACAAGGACCACGATATCTCAGAAGATGCACAGAAGACCCTACCTTCGCTTGAGGGCTAGTTGGAATTAACGAAGGCAGAGTACCTTGGATGGTCTGCATGCAGATCAGGCAAGGATTTCCCCAAATGTACACTGAGATGTTGTACGCTGAGTTATATGTAAATGGCGTAACAGATGTAAAACCAAATGTAAACAACGTAACTGGTGTAAACAGAGCGTAAAAGTACGAGGGCATAAACAGTAAACATGCAACGATTAATGAAAAACTGTAACAGATTGTAATAAAGAAATGCGGCAATGTTATTGCAAAAAATGAGAGTTACAATGCACCGGTCTAACGCAGTTGTGGCTTTGACACAAGGCAGACGAATAGCCCCGGTAAGTGCTGGGGTGACTGTGTGCTGGTTCGAACTGCAGGCATANAAGTGCTGGGGTGACTGTGTGCTGGTTCGAACTGCAGGCATAGCGTAGAGGCTGTATGCTCAGTGTGCAGAGGAACGTACAGCGTACAGGGTTTCTACTCTGGTTCTTAGCATCTCTATTTTTCTCTCTCTGGTTTGCTCCAAATTGCCAGCCTTGATCTAGTGAAAAATTGGGATTTTTATATAGGTTGAGTCATGGGACTCGGGTTTTGAGAGGGGATGATTGGCTGTGGGATGCTGGGTCCCCGGGTCGGGTGACATGTGGCACATTGACCAAGTGCAAAACAATAAAATTTTGCAAGTAGACAACGTGTTGTACCCCAGCGTATACGCTGCATGCCAATGTATATGATGTATGCATGACCTCAGCATACAAACTTGATCAAAGCAAAAGAAGTCCTCGGCCTTCATATTTGAGTTCGGATGCCATGAAGATGCTTCCTGTAGGTGTTCAGCTTGGTTGACCTTTATTTGACATTTTGTTCATGCTGGTCGTATACGCTGGGAGTATATGTTATGTCTGTGGGGCGTATAAGCTGGGCGTATACGTTGTGTCTGCGGGGCGTTTACACTGGGTGTATACATTGTGTATGCGGGGCATATACGCTGGATGCGCAGGATGTACATGCTCAACGTATACATTGTGTATGCGGGGCGTATACCTCGGTTGTACATGCTGAGCGTACATGTGAGGCATATACGCTGGACGTATACGCTGTGGATGCAAACTTGGGCGTATACGTTGAGCGTATATGTTGAGAATGTGTACTTAGTGAAAACTAAGTATTTTGAGCTCCACAGTTGCCATCTTTGATAGAAGATGCTGCTGTGGTCGTTTGTGGATCCCAGGGAACTACTCCTTGTTGAGTCCGACTCTACTTGAAGCTGTCTGTGGGGCCCTCAAGCTTTAGTCATTCTAGGGAGTGTCATGACTTACCTCAACTTTTGTTGGAGAAGTACTAAGCTTAGAGTTTTGTGGTGTTTCATTGTCCCCTCTTTGTTGATGCTTGGAGAAATCGACCCGAGAAGCGTCGACAAAGAAGTACAAAACACCACAAGAAACTTGGTAGCATTGTCCTTTGACACGTGGTCAGATATCATCACACCGTGTTCAGTAGCACATGGGACTGGGGAAATGAAGTTTATAGCAGGATAAGGGGATGGCTCTTTTGGGGATTGGGAACTGATCAACGGATTGTGCATGGTGAAGGATGTTCTGGTGTGCATACAGGTCATGCTGATCCTCGTCCATAGCCATTGTTTGGCAGACTTGGCATCAAGGCATGAGGGGTGTGTCCTTTGGCGGAAGAAGGTCCCCGTTAAGTGTTTGAGAGGACTTGTTGGCGCAACCAAAGCCACGTGATGATGTGTTACGTTCTTTGGAGGAATATGCCCTTTGTTTAATGTTTAAAAAAGGAACCTATTGGTAGGGGGCCAAAGCCACGCAACGAGATGTCACTCGATCATTTGAGACATGTGCATTCACTTTCAAGATAGCTACCTTCCAGCCGAGGGCTTGTATGGGAAGGGCCATCATTTTTTTGAATGGCGTTTAGCCTTGTTTTATGCACGTACTCAAATGTTATGGGTTGTAACTGCTTATGGGTTTTGTAGTATGCTACAGTGTGCTCAATGTTTTAGGCTGTACTAGGTGTTTTCGGGATGGGACTGAGTAGGGTACGTTGAGGAATAGATGGGAAACGTAATGGGGAAATGGGAATGTACTAGTGAGTGGATTGGTTACCCTTGTCACGCGTGTTAGGAACAATGTGGTACCTTGTTGCTGTGATGAAGTGCGTTCTCATGCGAACACCTCTAAGTGTCATCCTGCAAACACAACTCCAAGAAGACAAGAGAAACCATGAGTGAGTAAGTGAGCTTAGACTTGAACAACAACTGATGAAACAAAGGCACCAGATGAGATTTTGGGAACTGGACATGGATGGCAACAATGTCGTTGAGATCAACTAATGCCGAGCGGGACAACAGCTCTGATGAAGTCTAAATGCAGCTACAGATAAGGGAGGTAGAGATGAAGTTGCCAGTTTATAGTCGTAGCGCATTGTCGTAGGTTATTTTTATGTCATAACCCTTTGAAAATTGCCCGTTTAGCGTCGTAGCGGATGGTACATTGCTAGTTTATAGTCTTGGCGGACTATGAAGAGGCAAACCAATTTATAGTCTTAGCGGACTTTGGAGATTGTGACTGTGGTAGTTTATTGTCGTACCGGATGGGTGCTAGTTTATTGTCATTGTGGACGGGTGCTAGTTTATTGTCATTGCGGATGGGTGCTAGTTTATTGTCCTTGCAGACATTCTGTGGTACCAGTTTATCGTCATGATGCTAGGACAACTAGTGGTATCAGTTTTAAGTCATAATCTAGGACTGTAGCGTACCTCAAGTTCATCAGACGTAATACCTCTTTAAGTACAAGTGGTTTGTAGGATTAGCGAACTCGTTCCCATCCATGTCGGTAATTTTGAATGCTCCATTGTCGTATGCTTTGGTGACTAAATAAGGCCCTTCCTAGTTGGCTGAGAATTTATTTGGATGTTCTCAAGCAGCTTTAAGGACAAGATCTCCTTCTTTGATCGGGTGTTTGTGGAGATCGTGCTTATGCCTTTGTCTCTGCTGTTTTTGATACCATTCAATTTGATCGAGGGTTCGTACACATTCGTCTTCTACCGAGTCGAGGTTAGCAATGCACAATTCATTATTTTGACTTTCACTAAGAAGACTGGAGGGAGTTATCCTCAATGAGGGGACTTGCAATTCTATTGGAAAAACAACTTCAGATCTGTATACAAGACTATATGGAGTTTTACCTGTGGATGTTCGGTGTGTTGTTCTATAAGCCCACAATGCGCAGACTAATTATTCATACCATCGTTTCTTGCTCTGATTTAGCATCCTTTTGAGTATTATGATGATAGTTTTGTTTGTAGCTTTTGCTTGACCATTGCTCTGCGGGTAGTAAGGTGATGAAAATGCGTGTTTAATGCCTAGAATTTCACAAAAGATTTTGGTATCTATGCTGCTGAACTATGGCCCATTATCAGTGATGATGGTCATTGGAATACCAAAATAGGTTATAATATTTTCCATTATAAACGTGCAAACGTGTTTTGACGTGGTTTTCCTAAGAGGAATAGCTCCCACCCATTTTGTGAAATATTCAGTTGCATTGATAATGAAGCTATGGCCTACTGAGGATGATGGTGTTATTGGTCCAATTAATTCTAAACCCCATTTTTGGAATGGCCATGTGATTTTTGCGGTATGCAGTTCGTTAGGTGGCACATGTATCAGATTACTATGCTTTTGGCAGATGTCACATGTTCTAACTTTCGAGACGCAATCATATTCCATGTGTGGCCAATAATAGCCTAAACACCTGATCTTTGTTGCCATTGCTTTAGATGCTATGTGTCCCCCACAAAGTCCTTTGTGAATTTGTTCTACAATCATTTGACCATCAATGCTACTAATGCACGTTAGCAAAATGCCTTCATATGATTTATGGCACAAGGTGTCACCTATTAGTGTGTATTGGCCAGAATGTTTTTGTACGGCGTCCTTTTGAGCATTTGTCAAATGTTGCGGAGGTTCTCCTTGTAGAAGGTACTCTTTTATGTCATCATACCATTCTACTGTGTGTGTCATACTAACGGATGCAATTGATAATATATCGAGGGTATTAGTTACAGGTTTAGTACAACTTATTATGGAGCTTGGCAACATATGGAACATGTCAGGTGATATGTTTAGCGCTAACATAGCCAGTGCGTATGCAATGGTATTGTCATTTCTAGAGATATGTTGCATGTCTATGATTTCAAATTGCTTTATTAGGTGTTTGGCTACGTCACAATACAGTTGTAAATGTTGCACTTTGCATGTATAAATATCCATGACTTGGTTCAATACTAATTGTGAATCTCCTCTGACTACTAGTTGTATGATGTCTGAAGCTTGTGCTGCCATGAGACCTCTAAGGAGACCTTCGTACTCTGCTATGTTGTTGGTACAGCGAAAGTTGAAACAATAAGCAAAGGGTTGGATCTCCCCAGAGGGATAGGTGATGATGGCAGCAGCACTTCCCCATCGAGAGGTGGATGCTCCATCAAAATTTAAAATGGCATCATAGTCCTTGGGTACAATGTCTATTGCATTCACATTTTCATCAGGGAACTCTGGTTCTATCATTGCTTGGTCGTGCATTGGTGATATAACTAGTTGGTTCGCTATAGCTTGACCCTTGATCGATTCTTGCACTATGTAATGTAGGTCAAATTTGGCTATTATGGCTTTCCAACACGCTATCCTACATGACTCATAAATGTTACATGTGATGGCCCTAAGTACATTGTCTTTACAGATTATGTTGGCTTGGTTGCAGAAGAGGTAATGTCGCCATTTCTTTAAGGAAAAGACAAGGGCTAAACATGACCTTTCCACTTCATTGTACTTCTTCTCATGGGCTACTAATGCATCGCTTAAATAATAGACAGGAACTTTGGTTCCATCATCTTGTTTTTGGCAAAGCATGGACGCGATGGACGAGTCTGAAGTGGCAAGATAGATGTAGAATGGTTTATCATTTTGGGGTGGATAAACTGTGGGAAGTTGAAAAAATGCTGCTTTAATATTTTCAAATGCTTCTTGGCACTGTGGAGTCCACTCAAAATGGACGTTCTTGCACAGCAAGTGGTTCATAGGTTTCAACTTGTCCATTAGTTTTTCTATGAAACATCTGATAAACTGTAATATGCCTTGTAGACCTCGAAGTTCGATAAGGTTGCTAGGTGGTTTCAAGTTTGTTATGGCCTTAACTTTATTGGGGTCTACTCGTATCCCTGCTTCCGAGGTTATGAATCCAAGCATTTTGCCCGTTTTGACTCCGAAGACACATTTCTTTGGGTTAAGTCTCAGCTCATATTTTAAACAACACTTTAGTACTAGGTCAAGATCTTGTACGTGTTGTTCTGATGTTTTTGATTTAACCACAATATCATCCACATAGTCGTTGAGCTAGTGTAGTATGTAATTGCTGAAAATGAATGTCATCGCCCTTTGATATGTGGCCCCAGCGTTTTTGAGACTGAAGGGCATCATTGTGGAACAAAAGGTTGCCCATGGTGTCATAAAGGTGGTCCAGAGATGATGCTCTGGATTAATGCGTATCTGATTGTATCCAGAGAAGCCATCCATAAAAGATAATAGGGTGTGCCCAGCAGTTGAGTCAACAAGTTGATCAATGCTGGGTAGGGGAAAATCATCTTTTATGGTTGCGACGTTGAGATCCCAGAAGTCAATGCATAAGAGAATGCTTCCGTTCTTTTTCGGAACAATGACTATGTTGGATACCCAATCAGCATAATCGACAACCCGAATGAAACCTTCCTGATAAATTTTGGTGATCTCATTGCGAACTGCCAATGCTACCTCAGTTTAACCTTTCGTGCCTTTTTTTTTACTGGCCTCAATTTTGAGTCAAGGATAATATTGTGCTAGACGATCCGAGGGTCTAGCCCGGGCATGTCAGTGTAAGACCAGGTGAATGCTCTTATGTTATTTCAGAGCACATGTTCTATGTCTTTGACTAGTTGAGGTTGCAACAATGTGCTCAATTTTAATGTTTTAATTTCACCATCGGGCATAGCGACGGAGGTTTCAGTCAACAGGTCTTTAGTGATACTATCGGCCTCTATGTCAAGAGATTTTGTCATCCCTTTGTAACTATCTAACATTTGTTGTGTTGAGGCTATGATTGTGTCGTCGGTTGATGTACCTAGGCTGATGGAATTTATGTCGATTTCTCTTGTAATCTTTCCATATGATCCATCGATGATCAATGGTGTGGACAAGTGCTGATAATCCATCGGGCTTGTTCCTGCCAATAAACAGAGGGCGGAATAAGCTAATAGGTGTTGTTTCGTATTCTTGGGTAATGTAAATCATGTACATATGTATGAGGGTGATTTATCGTTGTATCGGGATGCATGGTAGTTTAAGGCCATACCGGGCCAAATGTGTTGTGAATATGGCAGTTTAAGGCCATACAGGACCGAATGTGTGATTTGACGATGCCTAGTCACCATATAACTTGCATCGGAGAGTTTGCGTTGAAATGTACAGTGTGGGCATCCGAAATGAGTCTATGAAGGAATTGACATGTGGTAATGTTCATTTTGTTATATATATATATGTTTTTTTTTGTATTTTGAACAATTTTTATAAAAAAATTAATAAATTATTAATAAAAGGCAAAGGCGACGGCGGCAGCGGCAGGGTCGGTGCAGTGCTATATATAGCATAAGGATGTCAGTTGGAAGCACTATGAATTTTAAGCAAAACCGAGCATGAGCGTAAACCTCAGCGTAAGCGTAAACTTCAACATAAGCGTAGAGACTAAACCCCAGCATAAGCATGTGTAAACCCCGACATAAGCATGAGCGTAGAGGCTCGGACTTAGCGTAAATGTGATTCAGTTTAGCATGCGAATTCAGACCTTTAGCGTAGACCTATCAATTTCAGTGTGTAGGACGTCGAGATGGGCAAGGGCAAGGAAGTAGAGGGCCAGGGGAGGAAGGAGCCTGACTTGACTTTCGCGGAGGATAGCGAGGCCATGTTGCAATGTTTGCCCAGGCCAAGGGTGCCATCGTGGCCCGGATCGGCGCACAGGTAGGCCCTAATCCTGCCTTTGTTAACTAATGTTTTATCTGTACTAGTTATTCTGGCGTAGACAGTCGCAATCGCGTAGACAATTTCACTAGCGTAGAAAATTTTAGGAGCATAAACAGTCTGTATGCTGAGCATAAGTCTGCAACGTAGAGGGTTTTCATAGTGTACAGCGTAAACAACTCTAATAATATGTAGCGTAGACTATTTTCACAGCGTGTACGCCGATTTTTTTGCAGCGTATGACGTAGACTTTTTTTGGCAGCGTAGATAGTTTTAAATAGTTTTACTAGCGTAAAGGCCTACACACTGAGCGTAAGTCTACAGTGTAGAGGCTTTTTACAGCATGCAACATATAAGACTATTTTTGCGGCGTAAATGCTTACTGTTTTCACGGCGTAGACGCTTACTATTTTCGTGGCATACACACTGACTATTTTTGTGGCATACACGCTGACTATTTTTGCAGCGTATACGCTCACTATTTTTGTGGGGTAGACGCTTACTATTTTTGTGGCATACACGCTGACTATTTTCCAGGGCGTATATGCTGACTGTTTTTGCGGCGTATACGCTGAGTGTTAGCAATTTTATGTATGACTGATTTTTTCGAAGTGTTGGCTTACAACATAGAATTTCATGTATGGCTGATTTATCACAGCATTCTGGTTATTTGCAGGGATCTTGAGCCTTCCCTCTTAGTGGTCAAGTTGGTTGGAGTGCTAACCTGGTTTGGACCGCTTGAGACCGACGAACCTACCCCTGATCCGACTATTAACAACAACGAGGTATGGTTCAAGGAGGGATCCTGTGAGTTCCTCACCTTCTTCCTAGATAGATTTAAGGTGGTGATTTGGTCCCACCTGAGCGAACTAGAGGCACGAAGTGTGCTAGAAGCGATGTTGCCTGGGTCTTCGGAGGGCGTCATGATTTTCATGGTAGATATTGATGAGGGGCCACTCGTGATTGAGGACGGTCCCTCTGGCAGGCCCAGATCTACTCGCCCATTAGCACGTGTGTGGGATCTATTGCTGCGAGGGCCTGACTACCTCAACAATACCTTATTTCTAGCTGCTTGTGCACACACGTTATTCCAGAATCCTCCTAGCACAGTATGCTGGGTAGAGAGGTAAGATCATTTGAATTACTGTTTCTCTTGTTTTGGACGTGTAGTGTTTGTTTCTATTCTGATGATCGTTCTTCTGTAGGCCCCAAGTTAACCAAGAGGGGATATGCGTCGATGATGATGGACTTGCCCTGGCTCATACTGCCCTAGAGACATTTATGACAGGTCCTACCCTTCGTGGAGCTATATTAGCTCAGACGAAGGGTGAAATTGTTCACTTTCACAAATGATTCTCCAGGGCATTTGCATAATGCATAGCTTGTGGGTGGCTGCATGGAGACTAGTCACGCAATGAACCAGTTTTCCCTCGTGATGCTGACTTGGGTTTTAGTACGTTGAGATCCACAACTAAAGGTTAGTGGCAATATTTCCTAGATCTCTTGATGTGCTTATTCGAATGCTAGTGGTCATACTGATGTGATGGTTTCAAATCGTATTCACAGTTGATGCCCCTCCCGGCGGAGACCCTGTTACGACAGGATGAACCGAGAGTACCCTATCAATGAAGTTCGGGGAGATCAGTAAGGCATAGAAATGGAAGTGCAATAGTTCCATGCCGTCTATTTTCCATTGTTTAGAGAGTGCTGGTCTTATGAGGTTATTTACAACCCCGAGCCCTGATGTGTCTATAGTTGAGATGATCGGGATTGTTGACTCATTTGACAAGTCCGTCTCCTACTACAGCACCCATATTAAGGGTGTTAAAATAGTTTTCCATCTATCGGCCGATTTCTTTTCAGATCTATTTGATGTACCTATAGATGGTGTAAATGTGGTTTTAGACAGGGCGCAGAAAGACCTTCACATGGTGCGTGAGCTGGAGGACTGGTTGGGTGTTGTTAAGGGCTCCAAGGGGTTCCCTATGCAGGGGAAGATGAAGGTTGAGGAGGTTAATGAATTGTATCCCCTATTTCAGGCATGGGTATTTTCCAAATCCCTGTCCCAGGTGAAGAGTCTTGGGGTAGAAGTTGTGTGGATTATGTGAACTGTTTTAGAAACTGGGATGCGCTATAACTGGGCTCAATTTTTGTTGTCTGGTCTTCATAAGGAGATAGTGCGATTGCGCTCGAACGTTGAGGTGCAATCCCATTTTACATTTGCATTTTTATAGGCTATTTACGCCATTTAGCTGAGTTCCTGGTGGTTTGTGGGGATAATAAATATGTTCTACGGGATCGCGCTCAATTGTCTCGCCCGTGGATCAATCATTTTTTTTAGACAACCGGGTCCCAAGATGCACCTGAGGGGATTGACGAATCGGTGTCTATCACAACAAGAGGGTCATTTGGTACTTCCATCCACACATGTGACAGTGTGGGGTTAGAACTAGATGATGTACCCTACACTGCAAGGAGAGCTGAGTGCATCATCAAGGACACCATCGGGAAGGCCAAATGAAAGCTCCCGAAACGTGATCGCTCAACAGAGGCAGCCTCTAGTGTGGAAGAGCCAAGAGTGAAGCGGATCCGATTCAAAATGCCTGTCCAAGGTAAATAAACTCGATGCACTTATCACATCATCTTCTTCATCTAGTTGATAATTTTCATTTTGACCGCTTACATGCAACTAATGCCTTCAGATTCGACTCAAGAAGTGAGTAGACAGGAGTTAGAGACTATTGTTGAGGAGGAGGAAACTACAACCGGTTTAATAATTGAAGAAGAAGAGATGGACAAGGATCAGTGGGAGGGACGAAGGAGCTAGTGGAGGGGACCATAGAAACTGAACTGCTCGATGACCGAGGCGATATGGATGAAATGTTCAGTAGCTTCCTTAAGGGCAACTTGGACTTTGGCGACCTTCCGGACCCGGAAGGGATCAGAGGAGGCAGTATGTTTTCTTTTTCTTTGATGTATCGCTTGGTGAATTATTGTTTCTACGTTGTTTTATTCTAATGTTTTTATCTCATTCAGATGAAGGTAGGACAATCTCCACGATGCAGTTGCAGGTGCCCATAAAGGTGGTTCCCCCCGAAATGCCCCTTGAGGCTAGTCCACCTCGTACGCATAGACAATTTTCTTGGACTGAGATGCCAAGTAAGATGGATTTTGTGACCAGTATCGTCGACGAGATGGTCGAACGTATTCAAGAAAATGACCCTAAGATAGGTACGAATGTTTTGAATCTTTTGCAGTTTTCGAGTTTCACATCCCCCTTTTTTGTTGTCCAATGTCCGTTCTTTTGTGTGCGTAGGAGCCAAGCTGAGGTGGGACCCATCTGAGATCGTTAGCATTGACAGTTTGCCTACACTCCCCCCAGAAGTGGAATAGGTACCAAGGCCAGTCTATGACGAGGTGGTAGAAAGTCTTGTGCATAACGCCAAATCGCTATGGACCTGTAGGTGATCCATCGAAGAGTTATGGTTGCAGATCCAGACAAAGGAAAAAGAGGTTTCTGAGTTATCCGCTGAATGCGACGATCTCAAAGATTGTTATGAATTTTCTTCAGCCTGATTAACAGGTGATAGTTCTTGGCAAACATCCAAGATCATGTACACCAGATATTTAAACTTGTTAAATCGCCATGCATCACTAACTCGGAGGCTAGCGGAACGTAAAGCCCAGATAGACCTATTGAATCTCAAGTGCCAAGATTGGAAGGCTTTTGCCTCCAAGATGCGTAAGTGGGGCCAAGATGAGAAGAACCATAAGCACCACTACAAGAAGTCACTGAAAGAAGTTTCTATAGAGAAAAGGCAACTTGAGATGTTCGTAGGGGTCTGGGCTTACGTTCTGCATTCGATACCTTTGCGGAGAACACCATAGTTGAGATGGAATCTCCCAAGAGGATTATTACGACCGCTTCTAGGGAAGTTACCATGGGTGAATTTTCCCTAAAACGTCCCACATGGTCGACGGTTTATAAGGGGAGGGTATTAGCGGATGTTGATTTGGGTCTCAAGGGGACGGATTGGACCAGTGTCTCTGAAGAGGAAATTCTTCGTCGACTGGAGTTTGGTTTAGGGGGGTCCCCTTCGGTAAGCATTTTTTGTTATGAAATTTGTTCGTTGAGTAGCATTTGGAAGTTTCCTCTTTTGTTCTTATGTTAATTGTCTCTCTTGTGTCTTATTAGGATCAAGGAAATGATGTTCAAGAAGCTGGCCCCAGTGGAGTAGGGACCTATGATGCCAGCGGGTCTAAAGGGGATGATCCTCCCATCCCTGATGTCTAGTTGTTTTTTTTTTGGTTTTTTTGATTGTTCTGGCTCACATTATTACGTGGGTCACAAATTGAATGTTTCAAGTCAAATGAATAAAATCAGTGGATTATTATACTTGTCTAACTGTGTATGAATACGTATATGTATGTTTCCATGTTGAAGTTTGAACTCGTTCAGGTGCAGAGAAAATGTTTTTGTTGTTTCAGATTTTGTTGTTTAGACGTAAAAGAAACATGATGCAGGAATGCAAAATATTTTTTCTGGTTTTTTTGTTTAAGTTGGAATGCAAAGAAAAGGCGGGAGTGCGTTCATAATCAAATGATAATTGCAAAAAGGAAAATGTAATGAAGAATTTTTATAGATGGCACAACAATGTAAAGATAAATCGAAGTTTGCAAGGAAAAATAATAGTGTAAACGGATGGTCTAGTTTAAGGCCATTTCGGGCCCCATGCACTAGTTTAAGGCCATTTTGGGCCATGCATAAACGAGGGAAGTTTCGAGCAACAAGGGTTGGTTTCTTGGTAGGCCGACCATTTCTGATCATGGCTAGTTTTATGTCGTTGTGGACATGATATTTTAACGTTGTTTCGGACTCATTAATATATTTTATCATCATTTCAGACTGCCAGATGTTCATTAGTTTAATAATTTTTTGATTTTTCTCATTTTAACATTAGATGTAGGGTTAGCGGGCATGATCCTATATTTGGCATCTCCTTCGCTGATCACATTGAATGGCAATTCAGCCCAAGGGACGTCTAGCTGGATGGTCCCCGCGTTGGGGCTTTTCAATGTTTCTTCATGTATGATGGTTTTCGTGTCAGTTGTAGTTTCTAATTGAGGTTGTGTATGTATGAGTTCAGGCCCAGGTATTTTTGTTTTGGGTGGATTTTCCTTTGTGCTTAAAATATTATCGCCCACTGGTTGTTGTTCATCTGTGTTGTCTTGTTTAGGCTCTTCAAGTTTAACCTTTGAGCCTTGGTCTGTATCTATGTACGATGAGATGATGGGTGTAGCAGCCTCCCCACGTATAACGATTTCCCCGCCTTCATAAGGCAAGTGAATCTCTTGGTGTATAGGGGAAGAGACTGCTTTCAGTTGGGCTAGCCAGGGCCTTCCAAATATTAGGTTGAACCCTGGCATTTCATCGATTACTACAAAGTCAGCGGATGTGGGGAATTGGTCCCCATCTATGAAGTCTAAAGTAACGGTGCCTTTGACTATCACGCGTGACCCGCTGAACGATTTCAAACACATGGTGGAAGTTGGTCTAATTAGCTCTGTGAGCCCCAGTTGTTCGATGATGGGGTATGACACTACATTTGTGGGAGCTCCATTTTCTACATGGACCCTATGTATCTTGAATTGGTTTACTCGTATTGTTATGAACATAGGGGCTGCTGTTACCTCTCCCATTTTCTCATCCGACTTGATGTTGTCATTGTGGAAACTTAATGGCTTGGAAGTTGGCCCTTGGGGTGAGTACATTACCGCATGAATTGAAGGTTCATTTGGAGGTAAGTCCTTGCTTACTGGGATAGATGTTAACATGCACACTAGAGCTTTGCGGTGGGTTTGAGATGTCAACACTAGGTCGTATAAGCTTAGTGAAGTGTTTTTTTGTTTGAGTGCCTGCGTAACTTGCGTTAGAGCTGTTGCTAGATCTCTACTATTGGGCGTATGTTTGTCGGTAGTGACTTGGTCCATTAGGCCCAACAGTTTTAGTTCGTGCACCATTGGTTTGTCATTTTTGCTTGGAATCGTTGATTTAGACGTATCATGTTTTTTGGATGATTCACCCTCATGGCTTGTGTTTGGTTTATCGTTAGGTGGTGTTATAGGTATTTCATTTAATGGGGTAGGTTTGGGAGGTCCTAAGGCTAGCCGTTGATGCTCCTTCTCCAAGCATTTGCATGTAAGATTATCTGCTAAGCGTTCTCATGTGTGGCGTGGGGGTGTAGTTGGTTTCAGAGCCTCAGGCTATTTTGGGATTCGTACTACATATGGAGTCGGGCGGGGTTGCAGTTGGACGGTTGCATGCAGTTGGGCGTTAGGCTGGCTGGGCATCTTGATGACATAAGGGCTGCGTTTATTGTGTGTTTGCAAAATGGAGGATTGGTTATCACTAGGACGTTCGGGTGTCTTAACGACGTATGGAGTTGACGTAGGTGAAGGTTGTACCTCCGCTGTTGCGACCGCGGGTAGTACTCGGACTACGTAAGGGACGGGCTGAATAGGGGGTGTTTGAGTGTTTGCAGTAGTAGTGGCGAGAGGTACACGCACCACGTATGCTTTTTCGTGTGTTGGTGTTATAGAAGTTACTGCGGCGGAGGGTACTCGAACAACATAAGGCTTCTACGGTGAATATGATGACTGAAGCGCCGATGTTTGTATAGTGGGAGGAATATACACTACAAATGGTTTATCAGGCATTTGCTGCTCATGGTCGGAATATACGGTGTTAATGCTAGGTGTTTCAAGTTTGTTACCAAGGTATATTGTGTTAATCACATACGATGCCTCTTTGGTATTTAGAGGGTCTTTATACACACCCATGGCTTGGTTTTGTGGTTTGACCGGGTTGGCTTCATCAAAGGTGATTTGACCTCCATTGATCATTCGTTGGATATCTTGTTTTAGGGTGAAGCAGTAATATGTGTCATGCCCATTACGTTGGTGATAGTCATAGAAACAGTCCATTCTAAAGCCTTTTGGCATTGGGGGCTCATCTGGCATCGCTAGGCTTGGGTTCTGAACCAGTTGACAAAACCGATCATGCCTCTGGATGGCTGCAGGGGACAACTGTTTATGTGTCATTAATCCACCCTTCAGGAGTTGGTCGAATAGCTGTGATGGTTTCATGGGTAGTGGTGTGTATTGAGAGGGGTCCTTCCTCTTGAAGTTTCTCGTACGATTCAGTGTTGGGTCCTGTGATGAGGATGATTCTGGTGCAGTTGCGGGAGTGGGTTTATCGTAGTTAGTAGGGGCAACAGGCGGTTTGTTGTGTTGTCCCATGTTGGCTTGTTGTGCTTCTGCTAATGCTACTATAGTTGTTTTAACTTTTTCTTTATCTTTCTTACTATGTTGATTCTTAAAGGCTAAATATGCAGGATCATGACTGTTTTGTGCTACCTCCTCTATGCTCTTGATTTTTACGAATGCTTGACTCAGATTACGTGCATTAAGATAATACAGTTTGGATTTGACGAATTCGTTGACAGCCCCCTTTAGGATGGTTAGGAGATATGTCTCTGGGATCGGCTCGTGAAGCTCATTGAGGGCAGCACTCCACCGTTGGATGAATTTTTGGACGGGTTTGAGCAGTGCTTGTTTGACTTGTATGAGGCTGTCTAGTGTTGCTTTAGGTTTCAAGTTATACTTGAACCTGGTGACGAATTTGTGCACCAAATCTTCCAGAGAAAATACTAAGTTTCGTGGCAAGGCCCGATACCAATCAAGCGCTCTCCCTGCTAGAGACATAGGGAACACTCGTAAAATGGCATGTGGCCATGCCTGAAGTAGCGCACACTCCAGTCTGAATGTTATGAGGTGAGCGTTGGGGTCTGGCTCCCCATTGTATTTGGTCAATGTAGGCAAAGATACACCGTTGGTTAATGTTAGGGGTGGAATCGAAGAGTTGATAGGGTCATCGTGATAGAAGTCCACTACCTTCAGTTCTCCATCAGCGGCTGTCTTGAGGTGTTTGACCTCGTCAGTTAGTTCTTGCATTAGTTTTTTAGTGTCAGCCCAGTCTTGGACGCTAGGTGAGATAGCATGTTGGGGCTGTTGTACGGTATACAGATTCGATTGTTGGACAGTGGGCTAGAAGGTAGAAAGTTGTGTAATGGGGGGCTGCGCTTGCTGAATATTCGTGATGGGTGGTACTAGGGGCGGCACATTGTAGGCGGGGGGTTGTTGTTGTTGTGGTTGTCCTTGAGGGATGTTAGCTGGTAGAATTGTGTGAGGCGGTATATTATAATGAGGGAACTGATGTGGTTGAGCTCCAATCGCTGCCAATTGGGCGGTCACATTTTGTATAGGGGCATTCTGAGCTGGTTGAGTTACAGTAGTGAAAGGGGATCCTTGGGTTTGGATCTGGGGAATGTAATGAGCAGACGTAGAAGCTGGTATCACATGTGGAATTCCTATCACTCATGGTAGGTAGGTTGGTCATACATTATTTTGAGGAGGTTGTATTCATAAGGACGGGGGTACTGTGGCCACAGGAGGAATTGCGAGGGGAAGCATGTTGACTTGAACATTGGCCGCTGGAGGAATTGGGATGAGAGTGGGTGCCTCTAGTTGAGGTGCATGTGCTTGCATGATTTTGAATGGTTGGAGGGACATAGTTTTTCCTGTGAATGGTTGAAATGATGGGTTTGTATAAGTTTGTGGGCTAAGAGTGTGGTATGAATCTTCATGCTCGGACTGAGCTGCAAATTCATCCTCCTCTTCCAATTGAGGGTTCACGACGGACTGGTCCAGGGGCTGATTCTTTAGTAATAGGAGCTGAGAGATAAGCTCAGAGTAATGCTCTAGGAGAGGAATGATATCATATGGTGAAGGGATGAATTCATGTCCTCCCCTGTGAAACAATTCAAATTATCTTTTAACTTCCATCTCAGTTTGGTCCACGGTTAGGCCTGCTTGTATTTTCACGCATATGAAATTGTATTGATCCTGAGGTATGATGTTAAATGATGTATTCCTCCCTTGCAGTCTAAGAGACCGATGAGGCCCCACAGTGGGTTGTACCACAGGTTGTTGGACAACCATGGTGCCTACGATGTCAGTGACTGGCTTGGCTGCAGCGTTGAAGTTTGCAGTGTTCATGATGTGTAGTTAAGAATACGATATAGTGAAGGGATGTGAAACTGGTATACTTAGTATGGGTATACTGAGCACGGCGTAAACCTACGTTCGCTGGGTACAACATATAGACTGGAACTCAGCGTATAGGCTTCACTGCCTAGCGTATAGTGATAGCATATAGATATACCTTAAAACATGTAGCGTATAGCGTAAGGTAAGTAGCGTAGATGGATTTTACGGCGTACAGAGTATACCAGAGTCAGCATACAGCGTAAATAGAGTCTACAATGTAAAGGGTGCAGCATAAACGCGACAGCGTATAGGCTGGGAGGTTTGCAGGCAGAGTTGGCGTAAATGCGACAGCGTATACAGAGTTAGCGTACAGCATAAACAAAGTCTACAGCATAAAGGGTGCAGTGTAAACGCGATAGTGTATATGCTAGGAGGTTTGCAGGCAGAGTCGGAGTAAACACGATAGTGTATACAGAGTCAACGTACAGCGTAAATAGAGTCTACAACGTAAAGGGTGCAGCGTAAATGCGACAGTGTATACGCTGGGAGGTTTGCAGGCAGAGTCGGCGTAAACACGACAGCGTATACGCTAGGAGGTTTGCAGGCAGATTCAGCATAAACACGATAGCGTATACGCTGGGAGTTTTGAAGTGCAATAAGTGTTAGGCAGTAGGCCCTCCTTCTAGCGCCAATTTCTGTACCGCTCGAAATCATCAGTCTCTGGCTGGAATGAAACAGCGACCGCGAGATCTCAAAACATGCACAGAAGACCCTACCTTCGCTTGAGGGCAAGCTAGAATTAACGAAGGTAGATTACCTTGGATGGTCTGCACGCGAATCAGGCAAGGATTTCCCCAAACGTACATTGAGATGTTGTACGCTGGGTTATATGTAAATGGCGTAACAAATGTAAAACCAAGTGTAAATAGAATAACTGGTGTAAACAGAGCGTAAAAGTACGAGGGCATAAACAGTAAACATGCAACGATTAATGAAAAACTGTAACAGATTGTAACAAAGAAATGCGCAATGTTATTGCAAAAAATGAGAGTTACAATGCACCGGTCTAATGCAGTTGTGGCTTTGACACAAGGCAGAAGAATAGCCTTGGTAAGTGCAGGGGTGACTGTGTGCTGGTTCGAACTGCAGGCATAGCGTAGAGGCTGTATGCTCAGCGTACAAAGGAAGGTACAGCGTATAGGATTTCTACTTTGGTTCTTAGCATCTCTGTTTTTCTCTCTCTAGTTTTCTCCAAATTTCCAGCCTTGATCTAGTGAAAAATTGGGGTTTTTATACAGGTTGAGATGTGGGACTCGGGTTTTGAGAGGGGATGATTGGCTGTGGGGTGCTGGGTCCCCGGGTTGGGTGACATGTGGCGCGTTGGCTAGGTGTGAAACAATGAAATTTTGCAAGTAGACATCGTGCTATATGCCAGCTTATATTGCTGTACACCAGTGTATACCCTGCATGCCAACATATATGCTATATGCATGACCTCGACGTACAAACTTGATTAAAGAAAAAGAAGTCCTCGGCCTTCAGATTTGAGTTCGGATGCCATGAAGATGCTGCCTGTAGGTGTTCAGCTTGGTTGACCTTGATTTGACATTTTGTTCATGCTGGGCATATACGTTGTGTCTGTGGGGCGTATACGTTGTGTCTACGGGGCATATACGTTGTGTCTGCGGGGTGTATACACTGGATGCATAGGATGTACATGCTTAGCGTATAGACTCCAGGGTGCATGATGTCAACATCTGATGATTGCTCTATTCATGTGAGTTGATGCCCTCTCCATTCCATCCTTGGGGGTTGCATGTTGGGCGTATACCTCGATTGTACATGTTGAGCGTACATGTGAGGCATATACGCTGGGCGTATATGCTGGACGTATACGTCGTGGATGCAAACTTGGGCGTATACGCTGAGCGTATACGCTGAGAATGTGTACTTAGTGAAAACTAAGTATTTTGAGCTCCAGAGTTGCCATCTTTGATAGCAGATGCTACTGTGGTCATCTGTGGATCCCAGGGAACTGCTCCTTGTTGAGTCCAACTCTGCTTGAAGCTGTTTGTGGGGCCCTCAAGCTCTAGTCATGCTGGGGAGTGTCATGACTTACCTCAATTTTTGTTGGAGAAGTACTAAGCTCAGAATTTTTTGGTGTTTCAGTTACCTTTAGGTCTTAATCCCTTTTGTTGCAACAATGGCCACACACGATTATTCATGTATTTGCTATGTCACTAAATAGAAGGGCTTTAGATTGGTACCACGCATTGCCACACTCATCTATTTCAACTCTAGAAGAGCTTCTGACCTAGTTCATGACACACTTCAAGTATAACTTGAAGTTGGAAATCACACTAGATTAGTTGATGAGCGTGAAGTAGGAACCTCTAGAGTTGATCCAAAAGTTCATCCAGCATTGGAGCGTAACCCTTAATGAAATCTGTGAGCCCATCGTGGAGACCCACTTGCTGGCTATCTTTAAGGGTGCAGTGTATGACTTCATCAAGTCTAAACTGTATTACCTTACTTCTCAGACTCTTAGTCAAGCCTTCACTCAGACTAAGAGCATACAGGATGCAGTCGAGGCAAGAAAAGACCCTACCTATGTTTCCTACAAGAACACCTTCACAATGAAGGATAAGGGTAAGGTTGCGACTACCATAGTGGCTATTGTGGCAAGCTAGGCCAAGCCCAAACTCGGTAACAATAGTAACAAGAGCAGCAAGAAACTGACTGCACCTGCAGCTAATCCCATGCCCAAGCAGGGCCACGCATTACAACCTTCCATACCTGCATCTGAGACATCTATACAACCCAAACCAAACGTTGAGCATAAAGATCACTCAAAGTACACCCTGCTTCCCCTCAAGCCTTTAAATCTTCTGAAGCAACTATTGGCACTAGGGTACATCCGACATAAGTAGATGTTCGAGGAGGGAATTAGGAGACACCAATGCTATTGTGAGCTCCTTAGGAACCCTTCTTTGGCCTTGCCCAATGAGCCCCCAGTTCCTAATGGTTTTAGGCTGGATAGGTTTTATGACTATCACTAACAGTGTGGTCACAACATAGATTACTGTTTAGTGTTGCAAGATGACATCCAAAGATTGATCGACTAGGGAAAACTGGTGTTGGATGAAAGTAACCCAGTACACCCTGAGAACCAATCTATGCATGTCTACATAGATCTCCTCAATGCCAATAATGATGGTTATGTTATCAATGCCATCAGTATTGACAGTGATTCTAGGCTGCCCTAGCAACTATTCGTGGTCCGTGTGCCTCAACGTAGTGCACCAGCAACGCCAACGGCTGTCCGAAGCCCACAGCAACTATTTTTCTTGAGGGTTCCTCCCTGGGTATCCATCCCCATGTCATATGTTAGCAAAACTACACTACCCCACCCGTTAATGTCGTTAGCTTGGTTCATCATCATGGGGCCAACTCCTACAGCAGTCCCCATCCCGTGCAAGAAAACCACACAGTCTTCTCGTCCTAAGAAATGAGAAGTGCATTTCACAAGTGAGACATGGAAGGGAAGTACCACTTCAGGTATTCTCAAGCCTACGCTATCACCTTCTGAGTCTACACCTTCATCACCAAGGAGGGACACTGCTACAAGCAAGTAGTCCATGCCACCCTACCAAAAGGGGTTTGAACTCAGATCCAAAACTACCCCTCAAGAAATTTTTCTCCTGGGATGAATAGAAGAGGAGAAAGGTGGTAAAAAATGGGACGACAAGGACCTCTTGGATGCCCTCACCTAGGTCAAACAAGCTCTAAAACAAAAAAACACTATACTAAGCTTGTATGACCTAATCATGATGTCTGTCCCGCACTGTGAGGCTCTGATTCGGATGTTGATGGTGATTTTGGTTAACAAGGACACGCCAGTGGAAGAGGAAGTAATCCATTTGGTCATGCTTCCTTCTCCGCCTGCAGAGCCAAAATCGTCTCAACTCACTTTCTGTGATGACTCCATTAGGGAAGATCCCGAAAGGGGTCAGGTAACTATGACACCACTATTCATCACAATTCTGGTTGGCCAATACCAAATCCGAAGGGTACACATTGATGATGGGGCTAGCACAAATGTCATCCCCTTCCCTATTATGGACAAGTTGAGCTTGGTTGACCAGATCAAACCAACAACCACATCATGCCTGAAGTCGTTCAATAGTGCACGTGTCTTGGTGAAGGGCACAATCCACATAGACTTTGTGGCAAGGGATCAATTCCCCACAAATGTAACGTTCATCATCATTGAGGAAATGCATAGGTTTAACCTAATCTAAAGGAGGTCATGCTTAGCACAGCTTAGGACTATCTCCTCACCTATACACTAGGAGATCGATCTGGCTTACGTGGGCAGAGAGGTGGTGATCTGTGGTGACGAAGAGGAGACATAAGCAATCAACAACGTAGGCATGGAGGAAGGCTCAAAGGTCATAACCTCTAAGAATGAAGTGCTTCCCCCTACACATGCTAACCACCTCTAAGAATGAAGTTCAGCAAGCCGGTTCTCAAGACGAAAGCACGTGGACAGAGTTGCCATTCCAAGAGGAAGGCAATAATGCAGATGAAAGCCCTGGTAGAGCACCTTGGCCTTATGCTTCACTCAACCTATGATGGGTCAAAAAGTAGCTACATGTAGCATAGCAACCCTACTACTTCTTTCCCAGTTTCCACCCTTTGTGCATTTATTGCTTTTCTTATTTTGCACACATATACATCTATACTAAGCATCGCTTTATCTTATCAAATTTTCCCTTAACATGTTATGGCTCGAAATGGCCTAAACCTGACACATGCTATGGACCGAAATTACCTACAACTATGGCTCTAACTACGGCCGGAAATGGCCTAAAATTAGCTATAGGCTGAAATGGCGTAAAATTAGCCAGGTTCCGGGATTCCCTAAAACTAGCAATGGCACGAAATTTCCTAAAAATATGGCACTAACTACGGCCCGAAATGGTGTAAAACAAGCCAGGTTCTGAGATGCCCTAAAACTAGCAATGGCCTAAAATGGCCTAAAACTAGCAATGGCCCGAAATGGCCTAAAACTAGCTAGGTTGTATTTTCCGGTAAATCACTATGGCCTGAAATGGCCTAAAACTAACCAGGTTGTATTTTCCGGTAAATCACTATGGCCTAAAATGGCCTAAAACTATGACACATGCTATGGCCCGAAATGGCCTGAAACTATGGCACTAGCTATGGCCCGAAATGGCCTAAAACTAGCTATGGCCTAAAATGACCTAAAACTATGGCACTAGCTATGGCCCGAAATGGCCTAAGACTAGCTATGACACGAAATGGCCTATAACTAGCCAGGGCCCGAGATGGCCTAAAACTAGCAATGGCCCGAGATGGCCTAAAACTAGCTATGGCCCGAAATGGCCTAAAACTAGCCAGGTCACATTTTCCTTTAAATCGATATGGCCCAAAATGGCCTAAAACTATGACACTAGCTATGGCCCAAAATGGCCTAAAACTAGCCAGGGCTCAAGATGGCCTAAAACTAGCAGTGGCCCGAAATGGCCTAAAACTAGCCAGGGCTTGAGATGGCCTAAAACTAGCAGTGGCCCGAAATGGCCTAAAACTAGCTATGGCCTGAAACGGCCTAAAACTAGCTAGGTCACATTTTCCCTTAAATCTCTATGGCCCAAAATGGCATAAAACTATGACACACGCTATGGCCTAAAACTAGTTGTGGCCTGAAATGGCCTAAAACTAGCAGGGGCCCGAAATGGCCTAAAACTAGTAGGAGCCTAAAATGGCATAAAACTAGCACAATAAGAACAAAAGTTTAGCATGACATTAAGCACTTACATAATGGATAAGTTAGCATGGAATCAATTCATCTCTTCATTCAAAATTTTTTTCTCTTAGACAATGTTTGCAAAAATATTACAAAAAATTCAAAAATTCAAAAAAATTTCCCATGTTGTCATGGGTTGTCTCTTCCTACATCATCTTCATCATTTTCTTCTGCATCACCTTCCACTGCACTATCCCCTGCTACCTCTTCACTCCTTCCCACCACAGGCCCCATGCCCTCATCTAGAACCTGCATGACAAGAGATGAAGTAGTCGGTTAGGGAAACACACGCAAGCTACAACAGAGCATGAGCATTAATACAATAGAAAGTGATTGACCTGAGAATGACTTGCGTTTATCTCGAAGGGTATTTGGTCTAAACTGAGTCCAAGGTGGTGCTAGAAATCCTCTTCTATGATGTCCACCCAACATCTAATATTAGATTTAGCATCTGCTACAGCCTTCTCCTTTTTAGCGGTCATCCATCTCGGTGGTCCCGAAGAGAAGGAGGTGGCTGCGATCTCACCTATGGGAAGGTTCACTTTCCATTCAGGAGATTTCATAACCTTGACCTAGTTTTTGAACTTTTCATAGGCTTCTGAAATGCCAATGGCACCTACAAATTCCTTATAGGTAAACGCTTCCATGGAAGCATCCCTATACAATTTATGATAGGAGGCATAGTCCATTTTATACATATGTGTATGGTTCTTCTAGGATTGCCCCCATTCATAAACCCTGGTGCTGAAATCCCTCCAATCCTGACACTTCTGGACTAGCAAGTTCATTTGCATTTGCTGCTCTATTATTTCGTGGGTGGCTTCATTCTTCAGATGCACAATTGTCCAAAATCTGGCATAATCTACCATAGCTATGTACCAGTCCTTGTTATTGGTATCACAGGCTATGCAGAATTCATTCCTTGACTTGAGGTCTTCCACCTTGGCACTCAGCTTAGCCTTCTCTCTCTCAGCCTTTTAGACCCATTTCCATAAGTCTTCATTGACGTGCTTGTACTCCCACAAGGAGCAGGCCAAGTGTAAAGCACATTTGCTGACCTTGTCGTATGCGCTACAAGGCATCTTGGTCACTTTAGGTGAAAATGTGGGCACAACACTGACCTTCAAAGGTCGTGTCACATCCCATTTAAGTCAAGAGGTTGTCACAACATAAAGAGCATATCAGTCACATTAGCGTATAGTGTAGGAAGATTGACGAATTACAAACCTTAGCGTAGCAGCATGAGAGCATCTAATACTACTACTTACCCACATCAAGGTCGATCTGCTGAAGAAAGCTGACCATGTCGTCAATGATCCCTTACATAAATGTAAACTTATTAGGGGTCTTGGCCCATGATTTCACATGGATTAGAGGTGGTCCTGCAACTTTAGCAGTAGTGTCTGTCATGGAATTAAACAAGTTAGCAATGACCGAAATGGACTATGACAAAGTAGACACGTTGCCAAACTCACCAGCATCTAGTTGCAATTCCCCTTCCTTCTGATGCAAAATGATGGTAGTGGCCTTAGTAGAAGTCCCTCCCAGGTCTAGGTGGGCCTCTTCTTCATTTGCTAATTCCTTTTATTTTAAGAAACTAGCATCCTTTTTATTCACGGGAGACTCCTCTTTGTCTCCAAAAATGTTCTCCTCGTTAATAGGAGGATTCTATCTAATGACAAGAGCCCCTACCTTAGCGGTAGGAGCTCCTTTCCTATCGATTGATGCCCTTTCTTTTGAGATTGGGGCCTCTGTGTCTTTATTCGTTGTCCCCATTTTTGGGGTCGACACCTCTTCATCGCCTTCTTTTTCTTCCTCTTCTTCCTCTGGTAGCTAAAAAACATGTTTGCGTTAGCTCAAAATAGGTTGGCATAAAGTAGGTGCTACGCTATGCTATGCTATCTAGCATAGCACAACATAGTAGGCATTAACAAAGTAGGCGAAGAAATAAACATGAACGAAAGTGTTTACCAATGGAGGGTTGCGTCCTCTACAGTTTGAACCATAGTTGCCACCCATCCTCTTCCTCCACATGAAGGGTTCCCTCAGCTAAAGTAGGCCTCTTTTGCTGCAACTTGGTGGCCACAGTTTCGGCAATGAGACACTTCCCCTATGATACGCTACTAGCAATATCAAGGGGTGTCTCTTCTACATTTTCTTGGCCATGAAAGTTACGGGCCACCTGATCCTTAGTCGGCACAGAGAATGACTCCCAAATTATTTTTGAGGGATCTTGGGCTGGGGTGGTTTAGAGGACCTGGCAGATCCACGGTTTGGAAATCTAGTTACGATTCAGCAATACCCAAACCCCTTTCCTGTAGAGCACCAAATACTCTGTGAAACATCATAGGTAGGCTATGTAAAAGGCATAATGAATGTTGGAACGAGACTCCTGCTTCTTATGGAGCCCCACGATTTCAACCTGCAAGCCTATACATAGAAACTTGGCCCAGCTGTAGCAATCCCCCTCTTTCATAACCTCGTGCATCACCCAGGCCTTCTCGATTCAAAGGACCTTCCTTTGGGAAAGTAGTTGGGGGAAGGCATGAGAATGGAAGATGGGGTAAAATCCTTTGGCAGGTCCTACCTTGACCTTATCCATAGGGATCCCCCTCTACTCTTTAGCAACCCCTATCCACTCCATGATGTCATCCTTCTAAAGGGTTAACTCCTTCTTGGACTTCGACCCTATAAGAATTCCATCGACAGGGACATCGAAAAGATCTACAAATAGTTGGTCATTCATGTCAATGACCACTAGCACACTGTGAATGCATGTGCAGAAGCAGTCTTCCTTATCGGAAAAGGAGTCCACAAGGGAGAGCATCTTAATGGAAGGAATGTTTGAGTTCGGGATCAGGAAAAAATATAGTAGCCCAACATTTCAAAGATTCCTGACGAAGGAATTCGAGGCTTCGCTATGTATCCAATGTTAGCTTGTAGCTACTTCTCCGTATTTGAAGTAGATGTTTACCTCTTGATTCTCGGTAGTTATCACCATCACCTCCTGGGGCTTCTTCACCCTGCAACAGTTTGCATAGAAACGACTAGCATAAGAACAAAAAAGTACAAAAAAAAAATAGCAAAGACACTTCAGCATGTCACACCTACTACTTAGCTTACTAGGTTTATATGGTAATGGGAATTGTGGAAGGGTGACCAAAATATCTTCCATGGGGATCAGTTTGAAGGGTGCCCATCCCTCATCCAACCAACCAGACTCCTTAACCCTGTTGTAGAGGATGGGATATCGTTCTAGATAGATGGGGTACTCACCCCCACATTGACATATAACACCTATGCGGATGTTCTCAGTAGAACAGAATTCCTGTAGGGCCATCTCTGCTATGGCCAAGGCATCTATATTGTCATGAAGGCCCTGGTCATTGATTAAAAACTTGGTAAAAAAAACATATCATCAAAATTTGACCAAGTATAGTGACTATAGCATAGTATAGTAGCAACGACGCTACAGAACTCACCCTTCGGCATAGTAGATGGTTTCTGGTGGGTTTTGGAAGCACATTCCCATATGATGTGCAACAAACAATGTGTTGTAGATATGGTAGCAACTGTACTTAGGCATCTCCCAGATCCAAGACAAACACCTCAAACCTTGGGGGCATGGGCCGGATCCCTCTCCCTGCCCCCTACTGATTGCCCCATCTCTAAAATACCTCAGAATGCCCTGGGTTACCCCAGGCAACAGGGTTTCTAGTATGATGGCTACTACCTCCTCCTCTAAGTGTGACCAAACGATCACACTGAAGCATTGGAGGAGGAATTTTAGGAACTTTTGTGCTCCTATCTTGAACTAGATCGGCCGATCCCCAACACGTGTGTGAGGACGAGGAACATTGGCCGTGGGTTTGTTCACTCAGCACAGGACCCCTGCAATGTCCAGGATAACTAGAATTGGCCTAAGCGCTATCCTGCACAACAGAAAAATAAATGTTAGCATTACATTAAAGTGCAACACACACATAACGTAAAAAAATCTAGCATTTTAGCATATAGTATAAGATAACCCTCTTCTTGTACATAGCGTAGAAAAAACATCGAAGAAATAGTGTAGCAAAGATAACCTAGCATAGCAACAGAGTGATTAGCCCTAATAAAAGTAGATAGAACTACAACCTGATGAAACACATGTCACACTATCATGTAACATGTGGCCAAAACCTCCTGGGGGTTCTACGCTACGCCACGCCAAAGCCAAGCAGCTTAAACCATCCAAAGCTCTACAGTAATGACAGCTGTAGTAGTGGTGGTTTAGGTGACCTTGCATGCAATAATAGTGTAGCGTTTGTGCATCCACCATGGCCTAAATGGAAACAGTGACGATGTAAAGGCCAAAACAATGATAATGCAATGACAAGAAATAAAGACGTCCAAAACGAAGCTGTAGAAACAAGGGTAGGAAACAAAAGAGATAATAGAAGCATGAGGAAACAGGGGAAGCATAGCAGCCTACCAGGTATATAGCATCTCCTCCTACGCTGCAACGCACACTTGTGTCATGTGCCCTAGGGATTCCTTCACCTCATCGACCTTCACGAGTGCCAAGTGTGTGAGTTCTTTCTTTGGAGCCATCATTCTGCTTGCCGACTCTTCCTTCCTGCTATGCAAAAACTACCTCGCTCTTTGTTAGCACAATTTTCGTATGCTCTGCAATCACTTTGTGTTCCAAATGTGGGCTCTGAGCTATTATGGTGAAGATGAAGAGTTTACCAAGGGTTAATCCCTATTTATAGCCATAATGGTAGAAAATGAAAACTTGTCTTTTTCTCTCTCCATTTAATGCGGGGTTTACTGTGTAGCGTAGCATGCTTCACACGACATTGTAGCACTGTTGGCAATTAATACAAGCAGATTTGGGCGAAACATCTTGGCATGCCTCGAGCTAACCATTTTATTTTCTAAAAAGCATAATATATATATATATATATTCGGTTACCGATCTAGAAAGACCTTAAACTAGCAACCCCGACGTAGCAATGATTTTAGCAGTCCGAAAAGACCCTAAACTAGCATTCCTAGCATAGCAGTTCACTCTAGTTAACAGTTTGAAACGACCTTAAACTAGTATTCTTGGTGTAGCTCTGTCTTTAGAGGTCTGAAAAGACCTTAAACTAGTAGTCTCGATCTTACACACGTTTGCAGTCTACAATGACACTAAACTAGCAGCTTCACATTTTTAGCGATTTTATGTTTTTACACTAGCAATTTTCCATATTTCATATTAGTAGGATTTGCATTTTTACTTCTGAGCAGTCCGAAATGACACTAAACTAGTAGCCTTGCATTTGTGCATTGGCAGTTTTGCATCTTTAGCGGTTTTGCATCTTCGCATCTTAGCGATCCACCGTAACTCCGAGCTGACAAGTATTAATCTTTGTCTCACACTTTACCAATTACACATTATTACTGTTGTGCAAATTTTTTCTGTTGTACACAATTACCGTGAACAGGTGCCGCCTAAACAAACTTTCATTTCATTTTGGCTAGTCAAATTGAAATCTATCATGATCTCTCTGCACCTTTAGCCTTAGCAGGTCCACATGGCAAGCTCACAAGACAATTGAACCTAGACCTAATCAACTGGGAGTCAACCACAGCTAGCACCATAGCATCCTTAGAAACAACCCCAGACTGGCCTAAGTATCTTGTCCAAACTCTAGATCTAGAGGCTAGGGATGTAACTGAGGACCCTATCATCGAGACTCCCATGACCACATCGAAAGGGGAAGTAAAAAAATTAAAACTTAGTTCCCTCTTAGAAGCGCAAACACACAAAGATGTAGCCAAAAGTTTGCAAGACAACATTAAAGTCTTTGCATGGTCATACAATGACATGTCATGTTTGGATCCGAGGCTGATACAACACAACATTGTCTTAGACCCGTGCATGAACGCAATCAAGTAGAAGGCCTGCAAGGTTAAGCTAGAAATTGCACTAGCTGTAAGAGATGAAATCACCAAGCTATACCAAGCTGGTTTCATCCGTGCAGTTGATTATTCAAAATGGGTGCCAAAAATTGTTGTGGTTTCTAAGAAAATAGGAGAAATATGGATCTATATAGACTTTCGGGATCTAAATAAAGCAACGATCAAGGATGATTTCCCACTTCTAAGAATTGATCAACTCATCGACACTATGGCGGCTTATGCTATGTTATCCTTCATGGATGGTTTCTCCGGCTACAACAAAATCTGCATTAACCCAGAGCATCAGCTAACAATAACCTTCATGACCCCATGGGGTAACTTTTGTTACATCATGATGCCTTTTGGGCTCAAGAATGCCAAAGCAACCTACCAACGAGCCATGACCTACATCTTTAGTGACTATATCCTAGAAACGCTAAACGACTACGTAGATGATATAGCGGTCAAGTCCAAAGAGGCCACTGATCACCCACATGATCTAGGGGTTGTACTTAAGTGTTGTCAAATGCATGATCTGCGCCTCAACCCTAAGAAGTGCATCTTTGGGGTAAAAATTGGACGCATGTTAGGGTTTTTAGTATCATAGGCCGGAATACTGGTGGACCCGGACAAAGTTAAAGCCATCGTCAACCTAGCACCTCCTACAAACCTTAAGGAATTGCGTGGTTTGCAAGGTAGGGTACAATTCATTTCAAGGTTTATAGCAAGGTTAACTAACAAGTTACACCCCATGCAACATCTTCTAAAGAAAGGGGTTAACTTCAAATGGACAACTCAATGTCAACAAGCCTTCGATAGCTTGAAGAAAGAACTTTCGCACCTCCCAACTATGCACCCGCCACAAAGGGATAAGCCTTTCTTCATCTACCTTGCCACCTCTGACACATCTATCGCAACACTACTATGTCAAAAACGAGACAACGGATCTGAGATACCAGTGTATTATCTGAGTCATGCATTAATAGCACATGAGGTGACACAACTTATGACCTCACCCATTGATGACCAGGCAACCATAGACCTTGAATTCCCAGATGAGCACGTTAGCACTATCAATGCTATCCCATCACATCTCGAAGCTACCTTGCGCTTCGACGGTACCTCGACCATGTGGGGAGGTAGTGCAACTACCGTCATTACATTCCTATTTGGGGAAATGCACCTATTTGCTTATCATTTTGCATTCCCTTGCATGAACAACATGGCAGAGTATGAGGGGCTACTCAGAGGCATCTCATCTGCCCAAACATTACGCATACAACACTTGGCGATTTGTAGAGATTCACAACTAGTTTTGAATCAAATCACCGGGGTTTATGCTTACAAATCTATGCACCTGCAACCCTACTGCAACCTAGCAAAAAGCTTGCTCAAACAGTTCATAGCTATGGATGTGCAACACGTGCCATGCAACAAAAACACCATAGAAGACACCTTAGCTCCCTAGCATCAAATATCCCACCACACTTGTTTGTAAATTTTCCTACCTCAATTTTTAAATGTACTGGGCCTATCACTCAAGTGGGACATGTGGCCTCTATTAGTGTTGCGAACACCCAGGAGTGGTACGCCAACATTAAAGCCTACCTGCAACATGGTGAACCCTCAAGTGGATTGACATCTACCTAGAGAGATGCGATCCGAAAGCATTCCCGGTAATATACGCTGATGGGAGATAGCATCCTATGCAAACACTCCTGTGATGGGATATTGCTAGCATGCATGGGTGGGGAGTAGGTGCAGAAGGTAGTTAATGAAGTGCATGAGGGACTATGTGGTGGACACATAGCACCTAGGGCTATGGCTATAAAAATTAGATGCCTAGGATACTATTGATCCCACATGGAGTGTGATAGTCTGTCGAAAGTCAAGACATGTGACACATGCCAGAGACATGCAAACTTCATACATGTTGCACCTACGGAGCTGCACCCAACGTAGATCACATGGCCTTTCCAACAATGGGGACTAGACCTCATAGGATCTATCACGCCTAAATCCTCTATAGTGCATAGCTTCATCATCACCACCACTGAATATTTTACTAAGTGGGTGGAAGTTATTCCTCTGAGGAAGATGACATCTCAGTAGGTTTGCCACTTCATCCTGGATAACATCATGATGAGGTTTGGGCTTCTAATGACTATTGTAACCAACAATGGGCCACAATTTAGTAGCAAAGAAAGCTAAACCTTCTGTAGCAATCTTGGCATCAGGTAATCATTCTCCTCCCTACACTATCTACAGGTGAATGGGTAGGCAGAGGCTACAAATAAGACCATCATCAACTTGCTAAAGAGAATGCTCAACAATAGGAAGAGGCGGTGGCATGAGCAAATCCTCTATGTCCTATGGGCCTACAAGACGACATGCAGAACTGCAACGCGTAAGACTCCTTACAGTATTGTTTATGGATCTGAAGCAATGTTGCCTCTTGAGTTGCAGGTACCATCACTTCAGATGATCCTATTTAATGTCATGAACGAAGCCTAGAACAACGAGTTGTGGATTGTCGACCTTGACTCAATAGAGGAGGAGCATGCATAGACGCTGAGTCGCATAGAGCACTACCATTGAAAGCAACAACAAAAACATCATGCAGACCTGCATCAATGGCCAAGTACAGAAGGGAGACCTCATCCTCAAGGCCATCCATGAGCATGTGAGAAAATTACTAGCCAACTTGAAAGGTCCTTACATGGTCACTAAAGCCTTTGGGAATGGAGCCTTCAAGTTGGCGAACATGGATGGAAACAAGTTTTCCAACTCATTGAATCACTCGTACCTCAAGCCGTAGTACATCTAAGCACAGGGAGCAGACAGGTGACTATTTGATACGACGTAAAACTAGCATGACACGTTCGCTATGATGTAAAACTGGCACAGAACATCCGCTACAATGTAAAACTAGCAAAGATGAGCAAAATTTTGCTACAACGCTAAGCTGACACAACTTCACCACCGTCTCCTATGATGTAAAATTGGCAAAGCTCATTCGCTACGACGTTAAACTGGCAACACACGTCCGCTATGACGTTTAACTAGCATGTACGGTCTGTTGGGACCTTAATCCAATGCAGTGGTCTGCTAGGACCTTAAACCAGCACATGGTCTACTAGGACCTTAAACTAGGTTCACAACACGTCCCCAACATGCATCTACACCAAACAAAACATCAAGCAAGCTTGCACAGTGCCAACGCGAGGTGGGATGTCACGGTTCATGGATCCAGCTCAAGATGCACTAAGAATGTGATTTCGAACATATACAACACTGCTGCTCCTAGAACCTTGCTGATCCCCCAGAGGTATTGTATGACACTTCACTGACCTCTCAGACCTACCATCATCATGGCCCATCACCCTGATGGTAGTTCCTTGGTCAGTGCCTACTATTGGAGTTCCAGCAGTATTGTGGCTCAGCCACAATATTGTTATCCTCCAGCCGCCTGCCAATGCCTTGGCTCAAATGACATTTAGCTATGTGGCAGTTGATCCCATAGCTGAATTGAGAATGCATGCCTTTGGCAGGGATTCCTAAGCATCTACATTCACAACTCCCAGTGTCCCTGATGCTAGCTCCTCTACTCTAATGCTCTCAAGGCTGTTGTTGGCCTTCCTACTTTTGACATCATACACCAACAACGATGTCCAAGAGCTTCAACAAATTTTGTAGCAAGAAAGACCTTCACCCTCACTTCACATCATGACTGTTTCTTTTGGTTCACTCTTTGTGTTTGTAGGGTGTGTTTCGGTGAGGCATTGGTTGAAGGTGCATCTTGCCACAGCAGCAAATGCTACAATGTTGCAAAGTGATTGTCTTGACTAGCTTGGCTACTTCAGAGTACACATTCTTTCCTCCTTTCACCCGTAATTCCTAATCACTCCTGTATTTTACAATGTCTTTCCAATGCTTGTTAAGCCCTCCTATTTGCTCAACCGCAAAGTCCATGATGTGCATAAGACAACTCACCACATGGGAAGCACCTATAGGTAGGTTAAAACCCCACGCAAATGTAACACAACTCATCTGGGGAAAGAAACACCTATTCTGTGGTTAGGTTGTTCACAAATATAAATGGTGAAATAGAAAAAGGAAAAAGCATAAAAGGGCCAAAAAGCACACATGCCTAACACAAATGGCACATACACTATTTTGCAATTTCCCTCCACAAGTGTTTCGACAAGAGGTCGAAGCTCAGCGAAAGTAAAGATGAAAACATGAACAACTACCTCATGAGCACTCTGATGAGGGGCTCTACCAAACCTCTTCTTTACCCTTTTTATGAACCTCCTTCCTCCTTGCTTTGCTCTTCCCTCTTCCACAAAAACCAATGCAACACTCTCAAGCATAGCCAAGCAACATCTTGATGACCATCAAGCTACAATGGTAGTGTTTTGTCTTCCATGGTGTTTCGTATTTTTTGTCAACATATTTCGTGTTCATCCTTCAGACGTCGACAAAGAGGGGCCAATGAAACATCCTAAAAGTCCAAGGCATTCTTGCTCAAACAGGCCTTTGCAATCCAGGCAGCATCATAGCAATTCTTCAAAGGAGGAAAACTCTAAGTTTAGGTTGACCAGTTGGCAAATTTTCTACTCTCGATGTAGACAGGCTCTACAGATCATCCTGTCTACCCACCTATGTAGTTTATCCAGTTGATAGCCTGCTTAGAAACAATGCATGGAGTTGTCAATAGTGCTTAAGATGCGTGAAATAGTTTGGGAAGTTTTCTAAGTCATGAAGATTGCTATGCTACGCTACACCATGCTATGTAGCATAGCAAGCTTCAGAAAACGATTGCAGAATGAACTGCTACACTACGCAACATAGCATAATGTAGCAAAAGCTGAACAACCAGTTCCATCGCTCGACTCCAAGTATTTCGATGATGGCTTCTTCCATAGGAAAATGGCTAACTTCACGAAAAGCAGGTCACGTTCTTCACTACGCTATGCTACACCATGTAGCATAGCATGGAATAGTGACTTTGCAGAAGCAACAAAGGCATCTCAAAGGGTGGGATCAGCAAGTTCGCAAGATTCACAGTGAAAAGGAAAAGTTTGCAAATTGTCGACGTTTCGCAGATTGTCGATGTTTTTGCAACTAAGGCCAACTGCTACGCTATGCTACACTACATAGCATAGCATAGCAAATCTGTAAGAAACAGTCAGCACACTTCAAAGATTTTCAGTACATGTGAAAGGGTGCAACGCAATTTTTTTGCTTCTGGAGGCTATGCTACACTACGTTGCATAGCGTAGCATGGCGTAGCAAGACATTAAGCTATGCCAATAGCCAACATAAGGTAGCATAGCAAGTAGCCACGCCACATTGGTGCATCTCCTCGTGTGGCAAGCTGCTACACTATGCCCACATGCTACGCTACAAAGCATAGCACAACGTAGCACATAGCTATGCTACATAAATGCATTTCATCCATTTTGACCGTTACTTCACCTAATTGCACCGTTGGCACACGTCTCCAAGATTTGATGATGGAATTACAACATGGAAGGTTCACAATTACAACATGGTAGGCTCATCCAATGGTCATGCACGCCTATGTAGCACAAACAAGTCAACACAGGCCTAAGGCACGTGGCATACAAACTGCATCTTTCACGTGCCCTTGACCCTATAAATATCCTAATGGACAACGCTCAGAAGATATTTTTGGCTCAGTCAGTTGGCTGGTCCTTTAGCTAGCAAGCAAGCCAAAAGTTAGCATTGTATTCATGAGCATTGTAAACATCTTGTTTGACATTGTAAATAGTTGACACTCTCATTTGGCATTTTGCTCTGCTCTTTCCTGCTATCCTCATAGCATTCTGCATTGTTGACTCCCGAGTCCGCATTCGAGTACACAACTATCTCACTCTAAACATCTTGGCTACTCTTGGGATCCTTGCGCCCCTTAGCACCATGCAACCAATTGTATCCACATTGATAGAGTGAAGTCACATTCTTGAAGCAGTGCATTTTTCTAACTGCATTTTACTTTGTCTTTTGCTTATCATTGCACATTACATTATTTTCTGCCTTTTTTACATTTAAGCATTATTTTGTGCTATAAGTCTCATTTTCAAATTATCTGGTTGCAAAAGGTTATATTAACATCGACTAATTCCTTATCTGATCGACCAAACCATTCAGGGTGCCACATTTCCATTTATCCAGCATGGCCCTCCTGTGGATTTGGGGTTAAGACTATCACAACCAACAACCTCTCAATGTTTTCCAGTCGCTGACATTTTCGGTCGCAACAATACCTTATGTGGAAGATGTGGTGATTTTAATAATTTATATGAGCATGATGTTAATTTATGGTATGTTTGGAGAAACCTCAAAGAGAGATTGTTGAGTAGGGTGGACTAGTAGAGGGACTATCATATTCAAGATGAATTTTTATTGAAGAATAGGAGGTTATATATTCCTAACTGTGATTTTAAGAAAGATATGTTGTTAGAAAAGAATTGTAGTGACATTGCAAGTTACATGGATAGGGATAAAACATTAGAATTTGTGGATAGGCACTATTTTTGACCTAGTATGATAACTAAAGTCTCAAAATTTATGAAGAAGTATTTAACTTATTAGAATTTCAAAGGAGGTAAAGGAGTGAATGAACACTACATACCTTTTCCAATCCCTAAGGATCCATGGAAAAGTGTATCTATGGATTTTTTAAGTGCTATTTCAAAAACCAAAATTGGAAATGATGCAATTTTTTTAGTGGACTGGTTCTCCAACATGGCACATTTCATTCCATTGAAAAAACTTTAGTGATGTTTATCATATGGTAAATTTGTTTTTCTATCATGTTGCTAAGTTACATGGAATTCCTTTGAATATTGTTAGTGATAGAGAATTCAGGTTTACAAGTCATTTTTGAAGGTTCCTTTGGAAACATTTAGGGAAAAAATTAAATTTTTTAGTGCATATCATCATAATTTGATGGCCAAACAGAGGTTGCGATGTTTGTATGATGGATAACCAAATAGGTAAGAAAAATTATCATGTTATGTTAAGTGCTTTTATGATAATGCTTTTTATGTTATTATTAGAAAAAGTGCATTTAAGATGAATCATGGTTTTTGTCCTAAGATGGTGGACACATTGGAGAGATTTAATGGTAAAGCTTAATCTAGTATTAATTTTGTGCAAGAGATGAGGGACCTCCATGCACAAGTAAAATGAAATGTTAAGACGAAGGTTGAAGAGAGAGCCTCAAGAGGAATGAGAGCTAATAGAATTTTTACTTTACTAATGGTAACTTGGTTTGGGTGTACTTGAAGAAGAAGTAATTGAGAGATATCAACTTCTTCAAGTTGAAAGCCATGAAGATAAAACCTTTTAGAATTAAGACCAAGATTATTGATAATGATTTTGAAATTGAATTACCAAATGATATTGCTATGTATTTTGTATTTAATGTTTTAGATCTTATTCACTATCATGGACCAGTTGATAAGAAGACCATACAAGATAGCATCAATGAATTAAAGGGGGCTATTAATTTGTCATAGACTTCAATAAAGATAAAGGTAATTGTACTCAAGTGAAGGAAAGCTTTGAGTACTTAGGAAGTGAAGAGGCATGAGCACTTGATCTATAGGAAGGATCAATTCATAGATAATGTTGTATAAGTCCATGAGATCAAACTTCATGAGTGGGGGATAACTTCAACCCCTACTTCCTTATTCACATGAGTTTCATTTTTAAAGGGTGGGAGAGATAGTATAGGGACATATTTTTTTATTTCCTTGTTCTCTTCCCTACATGTGTTTTTTTATAGGTTTGATGCTCTATGGAGATGCCTTGGATGTCATGGAAACATATTACACAAGATCTAGGCTCTCAAAGGAGATGTCTAGGAAATGTTTGAGGCACCTTGACTATGTAGAAGAAGTATCAAATGAGACATCTTAGTTGACAACTAAGACATCCTATTTATTAGAAGACATGTTAGTTGAGGCACCTAATACATTGGTAAGATGTATTAGCTAATATAGAGATGTTTCACACCCATATGAGATATCTCATCTGTAGGTTTAGCTTTAACATGAGATGTTTTAGGAATGATAGAGATAATCCATAAATCCATGAAAACTTCCAAACTTGCCTATTCCAATTCATAAAAAAACTAAGAGAAGATGGAAAAAGATGAAAATATCATTACAACCAAATTAATAAGACTCTTCCTTTGATGTCTAATTTAATTGGAACCTTCTTAATGTTAATTATACTCAATGTAGCTAATAGGATTTCATGATAGTAATTTGATTTATCATAATCTCTATCATGATCATGACCCCTTATATGCTTCCTATCATACCTTCTACCATGTTTGTGCCCTTAATTCCTATCTCTTGTTTTATCTTAATCTCCATGTTTGCATCCATTTCTATCTCTACTAGAATTTCTATCCTAGTTTTATTCTCCATTTCTATTAAATTTACTATTTTGATACTTATATTTGACACCTCTTCCTTGTCTAGACTCATCCTTGTTAAGGTTAAAAAATGATAATGTTGATGAGGATTGAGAAGTAGGAGAGTCATGCCAACTTACTCTTCTTGTATAACCTTTTTGGTTTTCTTTTCTTTATTTGTTGGAGGACATAGAAGTAGAGGCCCTTATGTTGGGTCCTATCTCTTCTCTTTATTAATTACTTATTAAGATGAACAATAGCCATGGATTATCGTTTTCTTCAATGTTGAAGATAGGAAGATTCTAGCAATGAAACCTTTTGAATTAGTAAATATTATTTTTCTTCTTTAACTAAGATTTTAATGGGGTAGTGGTATTTTTATCCTTGGTGAATCCCATAACATGATCTAATTTTCATTGAGTTTTTATGGGCTTGTATGGTTAGAAAATCTTATTAAGAACTTTTTAGTCGTTTGCAACTTATTCTAATCCATTCTTCATCAATGAAATAGTGAGCATTGATGGAGCTACCCTATCAAGTGACAACACATTATTGTCATGTAGATCTTTCCATTACATGTATTTATATTGGTGGAAAATAAAGGAAAATTTTTAATAGTATGAATCTAGATGATGGAAAGTAATCTTCACTTAATATGATACATATTCATCATCATTTCAATTGATCGTATCATTCCTCCTTCTATTATTATAAATAATAGGTGAAAAATCAATTATATGAAAAGCATACATGTTAAATTAATGTTTGTATGACTTGTTTAAACATGAATATTTTTAAAACATAAATCATTAAGATTTTAATAATTATCATTTATGATATAAAATAATCAAGAACACTAGCACCATATTCAATAATGATGCTGATGAGTGGCGAGGTACCCCTACACTCTACCATACGAATACGAGCGTACACGCGCGATCCGGTCGAACTCCGCAGACTAAATGCCTTAACGCCACAAGAAACACTTGGGGTTAATCGTTCGTTGTCTTCCCAGGCTTGCTTGTA
>MNCI01000808.1:767228-802821 GCA_015680685.1 Gnetum montanum
CGTACTTGAACGCACTAGGAAAGCAGGACAGAAAGCAATAAAACCATGTACTGCAAGGTTTATCCAATCAAGTTCGTCTTTATTGCCGTACACAACTTGGGTTCAGGTTACAAGCTGCTCGAATAAAGAACCGTTCACTCTAGGACTCCTACTGCGGGCACATGGGGAAAAATTCTAACTCTGGAGTGATCAATCTGCCAGAGCTTCGCTACACTAGCCAGGATTGGGCAAATGAAGGGAGTGCCGCCTCTTATTTATAGAAATGGCGGCGCGACGCGATATCGCGTACGCGATATCGCGGCCTAGTGAAAACCGCGTCTCATCAGATGCCAATGACGAACGACTAAGGAAACCCTACAACCAACTATATGATACACAAGCATTGTGAGAGATCATCTAATAATCTATAGAAAAGGCTAGTATAGTATCTAGATAGTTGATAATTAGTTAGAATTCGTTATCTTTCCACTTGAACTGGTTGTAATCGTAAGTGTTTGGTTTAATCCAAAGTGATGTTTATGATAATGATATTATTTATCATATTTAATTAATAAAAGTAAAACATAGAAATTAACTAATTAATCTAATAATTAACAAAAGTCGATGCTAAACTATTCTAAATATGATGACCATCAATTTCTAATTTAGCATACATATCTTGAATTCATGTAATTATTGCTAAGATTACAAAGTGTTCACTACTAAGTGTATGAAGTGATAACACTACTAATATTGCTAAACGATAATGTGTTTATGTCCAAAAATTAGTCATACTCATTTAACCATGTTACTAATATGCATTAGAATATATATTGTTAAGCTAAGTCCATAGGAACATAAATGACACAAAAAGTAAATTGTAGAAAAGAAAATATTAAAATTAGAGTGTTATAATTAAGGGAATTAAGTTTGATCTTATTTCCATCATGAACTATATTTAGGTAAAATTCACTTGAATAAGACTCTAGACTATTAACTTGATTCATGCTACAAGAAATTCCTGACCACTACTAAAATTCATAAACATAAATTAATAGTTTTCCTATGTATTATATAAATGATGCATTTAATATGGTATGTGGTATTATTTATAAGAAATTATTATAATTATGACCTTTCACCAAGAATGTCCCATCATAGGATCTAATGTCACAACTACAACGTCATACCTATGATATTGTAGCCCATCAAAAGAGTATTTATCATTATAGATGTCCATTTCCAAGAATGCTATGCAAATTCTTATAGATTATTCAATTAAATTCCATGGTCATTACTAACCTTTGGTTTTTCTTTGTAAGAACAAGTTGAAAGGACGTAGGTCCATGTTGATAATGTATTTTGTAATTTTAGAATAATTTTATAATGCTTGTATTTTATAAGAAAAATACAATTTGAGTTACTTTATATTCTTTTTCCTAGCATGTGATGGATATCTTTAACCCTTCATATTAGAACCATGATTTTATCTAGAAAAGGTAATTCAATGATTTAAATCAACGTTGGAATATAGCCCATGCTCCCTTTTAATACTTTTTATTTTTTATTTTTTAATAAAAAATATTTTTATAATATTTCCTTGAATGGATTATTCCATAGCATGTTCTATTCTATTTTTGGTTTGTTGAATCCCTTACTTGGTTTTCTATTATTTTATTTTAACTAATGGTATTATTTTGGAATTAATCCCAACATTTATGCTAGACCTATGTAATCCTTACTCCATTTGATTAATCCAATTGTGGAACCTCACATGATTTATTTTTATTATATTTTAAACAATTATTGCTAATAAAGCCATGCTATGATTCTCTTTTTCATAATAATTAAGATCTATGAGATCTCTCTCTTAATCTTGATTTAGTGTTGGAGATGACTTGAAGCCTTTCTTTGTTGATTTTATAATGGAATTTGGACACTTACACTTCATTAAATTCTCATACCCGTTCTCTTGATTTTAAACAAAGTAAAGAAATAAATTTAACAAGCCAAAGTTCAAGGTAATAGAAGTTCATATTTACATCAAGTAAAATGATGGAAAAAAAAAGATCAAGTAAAAATATAATAGTATTTTGGTAAAATAAGAATAAAAACCATGTAATTGATATTTGAATTTTCATGAAATATTGGAAAAAATAAAAATTTCCATTTATTTTTACTTTTATAAAAGGTATATAGGTAAATGTGATTATATAATGGTTCTAATCTCGTTTCTCTTCAATTTGCTACACATTGTTTATGAATTTTTTTTTGTTCCATCATATACAATTATGGCCCCATTAATTGGATACAATTATAAGCATAAAATATGTTGTACTTGATACATCAAAAATAAGATTTTTTTGATTAAAAAATTTTCTTGAACAATTCATCAATTTCATATTTAATACATTATTATTTATTATTCATCACACAACATCACTTCATCAATAACTCATTCATCATCTTAACATTTTTAATGTTCATTAGTAGTATCATAAAAAATTGCTTTTATCATGTCATGAACATCATCAAAATTTCCAAATCAATTCAATTGAATAATTGCATTTCATTTGGAAAATTAGTGGTCATCAAGGTTAAACAATTTAGTTCCTTTTCAAATTTAAATAAAAATGACAAATTTTTCAGCATATATTATTTAGCTACTTGGGAAAACATTAATAATTGAATTCACATTGAAATTCAATTTGAGAATTTATCAAAATTTAAGTCTTTTATCTCATCATTATATAATCATGAATTGTGGTATCTTCAAAAAATAGATCATGACTCATGGCTAGCTTATGATCATATTAGTGTTAAATGACAAGGTTTACCCTAGTCATGGTCATCAAAATCAAGCATAACCTATGGTTGTTAATCATAGCTCATGATATTTCTCTAAGATTGGTGATGAAGTATTCTAATAAAACTAGATAGTTTAGAGTTGATGAGTGGTGAGGTACCCCTATGCCCAACCATATGAATCACAAAGTGTTCATGCACAATTTGGTTGAATTTTATGGACTCTATAGTTTCTGGTACACTGGTCTTCTAGGAAGTGAACCTTGCCTTAATGATCATTTGTTGTCTTCCCAATTACACTTGTGAAGCTTAAGGGTATGGTTTAAGTGTAATTCAAGCACATGATTTTTGTTCTTTTATGTTTTATGGTTTTGGTCCTTAAAATAAATAGGATAAGAATAGGGTAATTTAATATCTATATTAATCTAATGAACTAACTATTGTTTAACTAGTCCTATCATAAGTATCCAGTCCCACTTGCTATATGCATCTTGAACACATATAATGTTGTTGGGTTACCAAGTGTTAAGCACTGCTATGATTACCAAATGTCATATGCATACTTGAAGCATTTGTACTTATGTGTTTACTTAATTGCTATTTAGTTTATCTCACTTAATTACTTAATTAGCTTAATTACTGAATAATATTGAATAAATAACTGAAAATATTAAATGCATAAATAAAAAATTTAAACTATCCAAAATGCTTTAAGGTTTATCAAGAAGCTCGTATTTATTACTACACATACTATCGTGCTTAGTTACAATATTGCACAAATAAAGATCCATTCACTCAATGACTCCTGCTATGGGCACTTGGGAAAATATTCAAACTTTTAAATGTAATAATTTCAAGAGCTTGGATACTACTATGAATTCCCTCTCATAAATATGTCCATGAGCTAATATTTATAGTTTTTATTACTAGGCTACGTCGACGGGGCCTCGTAGACATAGCAAATGCTACGTTGATGCGGCCCCATCAATGGGGCAACACCATGTAAATGAAACCCCATCAATAGGGGCCCATTGATGAGGTTGCATCAATGTGAACCCATTGACATGACACTTTGACTCTTATCATATCCCCACAACTAAATGAAAACTTGTCCTTAAGTTTCTTTACAAAACTGGGAAGGTATGAAATTATTGATTGACTCTTGACAGAACAAATTGACTTGACAAAACTAAGTGCCCGAGTGTAGAAAATAAAACAAATTACAAAAATTATGGTGTTCATGATTGAATACCATGATATGACTAAAAAAATAAAATAGCACATCCTTTGATGATGTGAAGATAATTAAGAAAATTAGATAATCCCAGGTGGTGAAGGCTCCTAAGGTTTTGAAGGATCTTCATTAGCTTCGAGCATGTGTGGTGGCTAAGGTAGCTATGGCTACAACTTTTGATGGAAGGAAAAAGGCATCTAGTAATGCTTTCACCTTCTACTCCTTACTTTGGGGATCATTCATAGTCCATGAAACATCATCAACGTGGGTTGGAATGAGGATATTCTATGGATAGGACATTACTAGAAACAACTCCTTTAAGTTGACAAACCAAGCAGCAAACTGTTTGTGTTCAACATCAAATGCCTTTACTATGTCTGTAGCTCTGGGTAGTCATTCATCCTTCTAGCTAATTTCTCAATGTTAGATCTTTGATTAGTGAATTTTCCCTTGAGAACATTGAGTTCAGCTTTTTCCACTGCAAGCTTTTGCTTGGTGTCTTTATGATGCTTGAACTCGGCCTTGTACAACAAGTACGAGCTAGCCACCTACTTTTCTAATTCTGATTTCAACCATTTGGCAATCAACATGGATAAATTTGCATATTGGAGATTGGAAAGCTCCATGTATTCCATCATCTTCTTAATTTGCAACTCCTTCATGTTGACTTTTACCTTATTCTAGGAATCTATCTCATTAATGATAGGTTTCCATAATTCTCTTCCTTGCTAGAGTTGTTGGAGGATTTCGTTTACTTTCACCTTGGTCAATTGGATTTTTTTTCCATTCACTTATTTTTGTAGACCAACCTAATCTCTCTAATGATCCTTAACTTTTTTAAATTTGAGAGCCTCTGATTTCCAAGCAGCTACCTCAATCATAGTCTTTTAGTGAAGGGTATGAACCTCCTCTATGGACAGGTTTCTAGTTTTTGCTATAAATCTTCTTAATTCTATGATTCACTTTGGCTAGTTAATTCTACTATTAATGGATGAATTTGGTTAATTACTATTTATGCTCATCAACATTCCACAGGTGATGGTTCTCTATGGTCAATTGTACATTCTTCTAGTAGGTTTGATTCAAGGATTTTTAAATTTTTTGCAATGTAGCCTATACCAAGAATTAATAGAACACCACCATTTCCATCACGTTCTCAACCCCTTTGATTCTGGTGCAAGCTATTCAATAACTTCATCTCTTGTTAATGTCAAGTTGAGAAATGAAGGGTTGGCAATTTGGACTCTTAATTTGACAACTTCAGCAGCCAAGTGTTTGTTTAGCTCCTTGACTATTTCAAGTTGCCCCTCCAAGATGATGCTTTTGCCCCTTCCCTTTAATAGCTCCAAATAGGTTATAGTAATATTATCTAGAAGATCAAAGACATCTAGAAGTGGTTGCCTAATTTTTACTAGTCAATCTAGTAGTTCTTCATGATGTGCTACATTTTATTCTACCACTTGTGATTCCTATGGATGTTTACACATCTTTTAGTGTAGTGATGTCTAGTACAGATGTCATAGGTGTGTTGAGTATTTTAGTAATTTGGTTAGCGAACACCTTTGCTATTTTCTCATGTCCTTGGTTCTACATCACCAATACTATTGCCCTCTAGCCTTTCCCCAAATACATCAAGAAAATGAATCCACCTCCACCCATTAGGCTTAATATTTGGGCCACCTCATTTAGGTGACTCATTACTGGTTTATACATAGATGGATCCCTACAACTTATGCCTGCTCATTTCTCTTATTCTCTCAACAACCATTCTTGGTACTTGCAAAATTGTTGGGTTGTTGCAACAATGTCTAGCAATATTGTTTGAGTGGTAGGTGGAGGTGGTGGCTACAACTTCTCTTCTTGAATGTTCATTGTAGACATCTTATCTTTCATCATCTCTACCCAATTAGCGACCAAAGAATTCCTGACAACATTGTTTGTATAATGGACTATTTCTCTCCTTCAATAGAGTTTTCTAATGAGGCATGGAAAGGGAAGTTTCTTTGTTCCACATTCATTTTCTTTAAATTTCTTCTCTATATCTAGATAGAATAGCTATGAAAGGTTGATAGGAAATCTCCCACTCAAAGTGATGCATGCATAGGCAGAAAAGGTAGTGATCTTACTTGGACTCACCATGGGATTGAGGTGGAAGGCTGCAATCTTGTAGTGGATCCTTTCTGCTAGTGTGAGCACATTAAAATCCTTGCAATCAACACCATAACACCATTGACCCATTTTTTTTGATCTTAGGATGCACCTGCATTAGAATCTCAACAAGTCTTCCTTATTTTTTAGCAACCTAAGCACTTCAGTAATGGACTACATTAAGTAGGACACTAAGATGTCCTTGATTTTTACCATTGATCTAGCCTAGTTTTTGTTCTAAAATAAGAATATCTATTCCATGTACCACTCCCTAGTAGATGTGATGATTGGCCACATGGAAGAGGCCTTTAGTTGGTCCTATACTTTTTTTGATGCTTGCTCTAGAAAAGGGCCAAAGTTTAACTTCTAGAGCATTATTTTTTGGACTTCCTCAATTTGATTTGATTAATACAAGCTTCTATCAAGGTCACCTTAATATTTTCTTATCGAGATAGTGCATCATCTTGATGGAAATGTTTTGTTGCTATTGCTGGTCGTGGAATCTATCGAATAGATTCCACTTGACCTCTTTCTTATGAAGACCTATGGCATGGGTTGCAAGTGGTTCTTCTTGGGCTTGTTCTGGTCCCTTATTATTCTAGGCCATTTCTCCCTTAGTTGAGATGATCCTACTTCTTGCATGTGTTTCCCTTTTGGTGCCATTTGTAGTCACAAAACATCCATGGATTACTAGATATAATGTATAACTTTTAATTTTTGAATACCTTATCTTGTTAGTTAGTTACATTTTGGCTATGGTTGGACCATGGAAAATTGATTATTTTATTAATTATTTATTTTAAATGTCATTAGAGCTTGTTGTAAAGGTTTAATGCTTGTAGTTTGGTATTTAATAGTTAATTTTTTAGTTAAACCTTTGTGGGAGTTAGAAAAGTGATGAAAAAGTTTTGATCAAAAATGGCACATTTGTGGCCCCCATGATGAAGATCTTACCTTTGATATTTGCAAGGTCAAAGAAAAGAGTGATTTGGATAAATGGTTAGGAAGTTATGGGCTTTGGAAGGTTCTGGACTTTGAAAAATTGAAAAACTCCCTTAGTGTTTATGAGAAAATGCGAAAACTTCAAAGTGGGGTTGTGCATATATATAGTATTTTTTCACTATGTCGACGGGGCCTTGTATATGGGTCTACTCCATTGACATGACCCCATATATGAATCCCATAGGGAAAATTTTGAATTTTGAATATCTTAAAAGATACAAGAAATTTTTCAATGAATTTGGAATCCATGGAGTTCCAAAAAAGCCAAGAATATGATGAAATCATTAAATAGGATCTTTGAAAGCTCAAAAATTGAAACATTTGATGGAGAATGTGTTTATTAAATAAAATATGTATAGGAGAACATGGTTTGATGTAGAAGATGGGTGTACGAAAGATTATAATTGCAAGAATGCCTAAGGATAAGGTACTTAATAAACCTAACCAAGAGATATGCAAGTGGATCCTCCCCATAGTAGGCACATGTCTTGTTTGCTCTCTCATAACCTCAACCTAAGGAGCCTATGAGGCCCATAGGAAATTAATGGTTGATGGAAGTTAAGGAACAAAACTTGGAAAATTATACCTAGGAATTCAAGCATGTCAAACTAAGATATCAAATCAAGAATATGGACACAAGTAGTGAGGTGAGTTATAGAAAACATAGATGGATGATGGAGAAGGTGGAATGGAATTCCAAATTAAGGTCAAAAGAAGTCCCTTATGTGGTTTGTATTTAAAATGACCTGAGAAGGTCCATCCTTAGTCTAGACCAAAATCAACCTCTTTCAATCACTTTGCATCATCACTCCAAGATCATTGCACCTTGTTGAGACACAAGAGTGCTCCCACAAAACAACCACCATTCCATAAAGAGAAGAAAAGAGAAGTAGGAAGTGAGAGAGGGCCTTAGTTAAAGGGGATCTTTAGCCATGGGTAACATGTCTTTCGAGTCCCATAACTAGTGCTTCTAGCCTGTTTATTTGTCTATGGGATATGGTTTGAACTCCCATCATGTTTTGCTTTTTTGTTTTTGAATGGTAACAATAGCATGCAAAGAATTTATTCAACTTCCTATTATTGGTTGACATGGAATGGTAGGAAGTCCATGAAAACACTCAATCACCTAAGCAAGTAGAAAAGTACAAATAGAATTTTGTCCCCTTGAAGTCACACCTTATGCAAGGCTTTGAATATTTCCCAATTCTGGAAACTACCAAGGCTGCAAATTTATTAAAATTTTATTTAATGAAAAGGACCTCAAATTTCCAAAACAAGGAAAAACATAGAGTTTTTGGATGGGTGGATGTCATGGACTCACTACCTGTTCCATGAAAAAGAAACCATGACTTAGCCATCAGTACAAAAACTCAAAATAGAAACCAAATGTTAACAAACAAAACATAAAGCACAAACCATCATTAGTAGTAGCTACAACACCATTATGTCCTATTGGAAAAAAGCACATTTATTAGCAAAAATTTGAAGATCTCACTCAAGTAAAGTAAAATATATAAGATTCAAATGTACTAATGATGGTGTAAAATAGGAAGAAGTTTTAAAATTAAAAAAGGAGTAAAATAAATAAATTACAAAGACAAAAATGTGTAAAACAAAAAATAGAAAAATTGAGGAGCCATATATATGATTAGCATGGATGGCCATCTTCCCCATGACTGAGTTGGAAGAAGGAGATCCAAAACATTGAGTATGGTTGTCCATTCATTAAGGTATTTTTTGCACTGGGTTGCTTTGTCTCATGGAAAGGCTATTTTTATTTGATGTTAACTAACTATTTTTTTTCTAGGATCTCATGCGTGCTTGTATATGATCATTACCCCAGAAAGAAAAAATTTGTCAATTATATAAGATCCCTTCTACAATGTTTAAAACTTTGTTTTCTGGGATATATGTGTGGGTGCTCTAGTAGAGAACATTAACTCTGGATTGAAATTTTGCTTTCCATATTCTAAGGTCATGTCATGATTTCTTGAATGCCTTATGCACTTCATTTAAGGAGAGGGCCACTAATCAGTTTTCATTTAGCACATTTAGGTTGATTAGTCTTTCTTTTTATGCTAAACTTAGGTCAAGATCTAGATCATAGATTGTTGAGAGTGTATGGAGCTGAGATTAAATTAGGAGCATTAGAATTTTTCCGTACATTAGCTCATAAGGATAGTAGCCAATAGGAATTTTTCAGGTTAAGTGGTAGGCCCAAATGACATTGTTGAATTTTGTGCTCTAGTCTCTCCTATATTTTTTTATATTTTTTGTTAGTATCTTTGTAATATCTCTATTAGTGACTTCTACTTGACTGTTGGCTTAGGGGTGATAGAGTGTTGTTAATTTATGTTTAACCCCTAAGTGTTGCATCAAATTTCAAAAGGTGGCACCTATAAAATGGGTTCCATTATTAGAAATCAATGTACATGCCATACCAAACCTATTTACAATATGTTGTTGTACAAATCTAGTAGTAGTAGATGACGTATAGTTGGTGATGGTTGCTGCTTTTTCTCATTTGGTATAGTAGTTGACTACTATGATGATGTATGCCTTTCCATTGGACATGGGTGTGACGGGACCCATAAAGTCAATGTCCTATATGTCAAAGGGTTCCAGTGCTTGAATCCATTGTTGAGGCTCCTCCATTCATGTGGTCATCCCACCATCTCATTGACAGTGTTCATAGGATTGGAAAAATTGATGGGCATCCATAAATATTATAAGACAATTGTATCCTAACATCAAGATTTTTATGGCCGTGCATCTCCTAGCATAGTGGCCTCCACAAGGACCTTCATGAGCATCTTGGAGAATGCATAATTGATCTACATTAGGTACACACCAATGAACTAGGCCATCAACACATACCTTGTAAAAGTGTCTCTTGATTTCCATGAAGTACTTAGTCCAATGAAGGAATTTTTATTTGTTCCTAAAGTCTAGATCTTATGGCATCTCCTAAGTAAGAAGGTAAGTAAGGATGCCATCACACCATTTTGATTTAGTGGAAACTTGGTCATTTATTATTCCTGTAAAGAGGAGTTCATCTAGAAATTGATCAGAGAGTAGACATTCCTCCTCTTTATTATCCCATCTTAACCTAAAAAGATGGTCAAAAATCACATTCTTAGTTCTTTTTTGATCTACCATTGTGAGATTGAACTCCTATAAGATCATGAACCACCATATGATATAGGGGCTCATCATTGGCTTATTCATTAGGAAGAAAATGGCACTATGATCTTTGTGCACAAACACTTTGTAGCCAAGCACATAGTACCTAAACTTTTCTAGAGCATACACCACCGTAATTAGTTCCTTTTCCATAGTGGTGTAATTAAATTGTGCACCCACAATGGTTTGGATTGCATAGTGTATGTAATATGGACATTTCTTCTCATCTAGTTGCATAAGCATGACTCCCAGGGCATAATGAGATACATTTGTCATTATATAAAATGGTTTGGACCAATCTAGTGCTTGTAGAATTAGAGTATCTATGAGCTTCTCTTGAGCTGTTGGGATACATGTTTACACACCATGGTATAGATGAATAGAACATCTTTCTTTGTAAGCTCAACCAACAACTTTGCGATCTTATAGAAATTCTCTATGAATCACTAGTAGTAGCTAGTATGACCAAGAAATGATTAGACATCTTTGACTATCTCTGTTTGGCATGTGATTCCTTGGATGATCATTATCTTTTCTTGGTCTACCTCAATCCCTACTTAATTAATTCTATGTCCTAGTTTTATGCCCTCCTAGAACAATAAATGGATTTTCTACTAATTGAGCCTAAGGTTTGTTTGAACACATCTTTTTTGTACTTGCTCAAGGCAATCCAAGACTTGCTCAAATGTAGCCTCATAGGTAGAGAAGTCATCCATGAATGCCTTTACCCCACTACTAATATGTTGTTAAAAAATACTAAGAACTAGGCATTGAAATATTGTAGAGGCATTACACAAACCGAGAGACATCTTGCAATATGAAAAAGTCCCCTAAGGACTTGTGAATATTGTTTTGGCCTAATCTTCCAGTGCAATTTGGATTTGGTTATAGAGACTATAACCATCCAAGAAGTTATAATAGCAATGCCCATATATGGTTTCCAACATTTGGTCCACAAATGGTAATGGAAAATGATCATTAAATATTATCATATTCAATAGCCTAAAGTCAATGCAAACTAAACACTTACCACCTTTCTTTGGTAGAATTATGAGTGGGTTAACCCACTCACTATCCATGATGGAATAGATGAGCCCTACCTTGAGGAGTTGTTCTATTTCCTCTTTGATGATTTGTTTCAATTTAGGATTCAACTGCCTCTACTGCTTCCTTCTTAGCTTCATGGCTTGGTCTATGTAGATATGATGCTAGCATATCCTTAGATCAATTCCAGTCAATTTAGGATATAACCGAGTAAAGGTTGTTGGACATTTGTTGATCACCTTCAACTGATTATCCTTTTGTTTGGGAGCAAGAGTTGCATGAACTATGATTAGCTTGGAATTTTTAAGAATGCATACTCCATGCTGGTTGGTAGAGTTTTTAACTCTAGGGGCTTTAGCTTGAAATGATTAGGGATTACCAACTCTTTCCAACAAGTATCATCATCTTCATCATCAGAGAGTTGGTGATGAATTTGCTCAAATTCATCCATGTCCTTGACATAAGCACATGTTAGGCTCTTAGAGGATTCCATGCATAGTGTGCTACTATTAGAGTTAACTATCAACCACTAGGTGCCCTCTTATTTTATGGTTTCTATGTACAGTGACCTTTGAATGTTGGATTCATGTGCATACTAATTGCATGCTTTAATGAATGTACTTTTAATGGACTAGAATTTTTGCATGTAATTGCACCCATTATCATTGTATGTGATGCATGGAACATGCTTCTTCTCTAGTCATTTAAATTTGTTCTCCTTGAAAATTTTTAAGGAGAGCTTCCTAATGCCCATTTATGCATCAACTATGCTTAATCATGCACATCCCATAATGATTGGGAAGTTTTCTTTCTAGTTTTCTATCTTGATCACTAAAAAATTGGTAAGCTAGGACCACCCACAAACTATAGTTATAACATCCTCCACTAATTCCAAAAGGATAGTGATTGACTAGTCTACCAATTCCAAATGGATGTTGCTCTTCTTGGGAGGTGGTAGGTTCCAGGCCTTGTACATGTCATGGAAGATAAAATTAACACTAGAATTAGAATTAAGAATATCCTTGCATGGCTCATGTCTAGTGATATGTAAGTAAATAAGAGGACTTCCTAGGTTAGATATTTTTGTGGGAAGGTTGTTAGCTTTGATCCAATCGAAGATAGCATAAGTTAACATCACAGTGTGAATCTGAGGTAGCATTTAGGTTGAAGGGCTATTGAATGTGTTTGATGCAGAGGATGAGGGTGTTGGATATATAAGGTGACTAGTTACATTAGGTTGTAAGGGTTTGGGAGGATTGTTGGGTTGAAAAAATGGTTGTTTCCTAGATTTATTGTCTAAACCACTCGACTAGAAGGCCAATTTTGGATGTACAACCCTCATAGCATTTTGTAGCTATAACTACAGGTGAATTTTGCCCTACATGGATGGAGTAGGAGGTAACTAGGTTGAGGGTAGAGGAATGTGTGCTACCGAATCTGGAGGATGATATGGATATGGGTTCTCCCCTCATGTAGATGGTGAATGAGTTTGATTGTACTTTGGAGGATAATAGTGATGTTGTAATGAGGCATAACTTACAAAGCTTCGTGGAGAAATGACTTACTGAACATAGTACCCATATGATTCTAGTTGCCTGTAAGGGTATTACTATATTAGCAATGGCATTTCCTACAACTATGGTTGGTCCACTACTGGTATTGCTCATACAGTTATGGTGGAGCTCTAGTTGGATAGTAAATTTGTTGTTATTGGGGGAACTACCTTAGATTACCTTGAAGATAAGGCAATTATTTATGTTTTTGCCTCTATGCTAGTCAAGGCTTTAGCACATACATCCCAAACTCTTGTAAGTGTGACACCATAGGTTAACATCCCTTAGAATGGTTATATTAACAAATTTCACATCCAACATCATCATCTAAGTCTATCTCCATAACTTCTTCTACTATAGCAACTTTCCCCTTACCTCTCTACTAGGCATGTTCAGCTTCTTTATGCCTCCTATGATCATGATCACTATTCTGTTCCTTGGATTTCTTAGCAATCTTCATAGTAGTTCAAAATTTTTCATCTAAAAAGAGTCATAATTTATCAACCTTTGTCAAAATATCAGAAATAGATTTTTAGATGGATAAGGTTTTCCTATTCACCACCTCATCGAGTGGTGACTTCTCTTCATCATAGAATTAGACCTCCCTTTTTTTGATAAAAGGATTTCTATTATATTCTTCTGTACTTTATTTTTTTCACAACTCACCTTCTTCTTTCACTACCTACTCTATCAGCCTTTGTACCTAATGATCTCTTACTTTGGATAGTCTCCCTTGGGTGTAAACCCCAAGAGTTCTTTTGGTTTCTACTTTGAGCTCATCTATGATGTGGTAGAGTTATTCCCTCTGAGAATAATCATGACTCGGGCATCAATGTAAAAGAGACTAATATTTTCCCATGGTGGCATCCAAGGATTCATGTGTTTCTAGCCTTGGATTTTCCTTCTTACAATAGACACTTTGGAGTATGTTTGGTATTTATTATTAAATAGTTCTAGCATGGTACTCCATTTGCAAATGGATTCTAGTTGCAAGGACTAATACCAGCTTTCTACCTCTTTGATGAGTGTCCTAGGGAATATCTTTAGTTTCTACCAATCATTCTCTATGTTTTGTTAGGCACAAGCATCATGAAAGTCTTGTAGATGGTTCTGTAGATCAGAGTTATATCACCCCTCAAATCTTGGAATATTGTTCATGTCTAAGCATTTAATTCAACTATCTTTCACATGCCTTGTTGGGATCTTGACTACATTTGCAATGTTAAACATGCTTTGAGTTACCAACAAAGGCTCATCATCATTATCATTTCATTTTTGTTCATGATATCCTTTGTTATCCCTTCGATTATTGTGGACATGGCAATTAGTATTATTGTCCCACTGCTCACCTTCATCACGGTTATTCCTTCTGTGATGTTTTAGAACTAGAAGAGGAAGAAGAAAAAGATATAGATGAAGAGGAAGAAAAGGGAGGAGGACTATCACCATCATGGGTTTTTCCAACTCCACTTTAATTTTCACAATCGCATTCATCAGTTTTCTTATCATTTTGACACTTTTCCAAGCCCCTGCCTTGAGTACCATCTTTCCTTGAACCTAGATTATTGATAGTAGACCGTAGATATAGAGCCACACCCCCATCATTAGTAACAAGGGGTGGAGAATCTTCATGTTGAGAGTTCCCTGAGGAAGGATCCTCATGGTTGTCTTGGTTTAGCAAGAACAAGGAGTTGGTGAATTGTTTTTCCTTCATAGCCTCATGATGCCTCTCTTGGTGATGATGTCTCTTGCATTATGTTTCAGTGGGATCGTAGTCTCAATAGTTACAATCATGCATAATGTACTCCTCTTGAAGATCATGGATGCCCAACTTCTTAAGAGTTTGAAGTAGCATCACAGACATAGATCGATTGGGAGGCATTAGAATGTTTCCTTCCATATCATTCCATTGTAGTTGTTCATCCTAATGTAGGATGAAGGTGAAATTAGACACATACTCATTTGGATGAGTATATACCACTTTGCACTCCTGAGGGACTGGCAATTTCATATCATCTTGCCTATGAAAGGAAGAAGAAATTTTACAAAACAAATAAAATATTAGTATGCTTATGTAATTATATTATGTGTGATAATGATGTTGACCTTAGGATTCGTCCAATGATGTTAATAATATTCACAAAACATAGATAGCACATGTTTCAACAAAAAGAGTTCTAGACAATAGTGCTAATGATGAGCAATGAGATACCCCTACGTCAAACCATATGAAGTATGAAGTATTCACACATGATCTAGTCAAATTTTGTGGACTCTATAGTTTTCGGTACACTAGTCTTCTAGGAAGTGAACCTTGCTCTAATGGTCGTTTATTGTCTTCCCAATTACAATAGTAAAGCTCAAGGATATGGTTTAAGTGTAATTGAGGGACATGATTATTATTCTTTTATGTTTTATGGTTTTTGTGCTTAAAATAAAAAGGATAAAAAATAAAGTAATTTAATGTCTACTTTAATCTAATGGGCTAACTATTGTTTAACTAGTCCTAATATAAGTATCTAGTCTCACTTGCTGTACTCATCTTGAACACATATAACATTGTTGGGTTACTAAGTGTTAAGCACTATTGGGATTACCAAACATCATATGCATGCTTGAAGTGATCATACTTATGTTTTTACTTAATTACTATTTAGCTTATCTTTCTTAATTACTTAATTACCCTAATTATTGAAGAACATTGAAAAAATAACTAGAAATATTAAATGCATGAATAAAACATTTAAACTATCTAGATAGCTACAAGGTTTATCAAGAACCTCATCTTTATTTCTGCACACACTATTCTACTTAGGTACAATAGGGCTTGAATAAAGATTTGTACACTCAGTGACTCCTACTATGGGCACTTTGGAAAATATTCAAACTTTCAAATGTAAAAACTACAAGAGTTTAGCTACCACTATGACTTTTCTCCCATAAACACAATTGTGAACTTGTATTAATATTTTTTGTTGTTGGGTTGCATCGATGAGGTCTCGTAGACATAGCAAATGCTCCGTCAACAGTGCCCTATTGATGGGGCAACATCACGTAAATGGGCCCCCATCAATGGGGGTTGGTCGATGAGGCTACATCAATGGGGGTTGGTCGATGAGGCTACGTCAATGGGGACCTATTGACACAACACTTTGATGCTAATCAAGAGTTATACTATTTCAAAATACATTTGGCTAACCAAATTAACTATAATTGGGATAAAATTTTGCAAGAAGATAATCTTTCCAAGCCTAATATCACCTCAAAAGTTCAAATAATGAGGTAGTTACAAGCTTTTAAAGTTCACTGAAAAATATGATTTTTTTTCATTATAACACATTATTAGGTCATGGTAAACATACCACAATTTTTGATAGTATAAATTTCAAATTTTTTAACAATGTTACTAGATTTCTTAATTTACTATTTTTTAAGGGAATGACTTATGGTTAGCTTAAGATTTAAAATTATGATTCATGATATAAAAATTTTAAAGGATTTTTGATATACCTAAAAAATCATACTTAGAAAAATTAATTAAAACATAACTACTTATAAGATATAATAAATAAAACTTAATCATTAAAAAAATCCTTAAACCACATTCATGCTTCTGAAATCATATAAGCATATATAATAAATTAATAACTTAGTAACTTAGAAGCCACTTTAAAATCTACATAAGCACATTTATGTTTATTTAGGCCTTGTTGTAATATAACATCACAATTTAATAGAAAGTTCATATTCATGGTGAAAATACAAATCCATTGAATAACATAAAGCATCAAATGAAATACAATAAGAAAAAATCTTCATCAAATGTTAATTCTTCATATAGATTCTTTTTGTTCACCTATAATGCGTCTTCAAAAATTTGTGTCAAACACATTTAGGAAGGGTTAGAATACCATCATAGTAGAGAAAATCCATCTTAAAGCTTCATGGAATAAGATTGGAAGATGAGTCCATGTTACAAAACACAATATTAGAACCAATAACAATTATGAATTAGCTTAACACTTGATTAATACCATAATCTATGTATATGATAATTTATCATAATTCCATGATTTATTTACCAATGGTATTTATATGAGATTTTTCGTATCAAACTTTCAAAATAACTACAAGGTTGATACTAACTTAAACTATCCATTAAGAACTACTTGATGTAATATCCCATCTATGTAGGCTAAACCTCATGTATTAAAATATTAATAACATGAATAGATATATCATTAATAGATATATAGATATGCTTATATCATTATGTGAATTGTGATTATTTTTAAGTGAGCAATCTTTGCTTCTTTTCCGTTTGTTAAATTTGTAGTATTTTATATACATGTTCATTAGATGAATACTATTGAGTTATTTTTTTTATAGATCTATGTAAATACTTTTTGGAACTTTAATATTTTTCTTTGATCAGTAACTCATAATGGTTTGTAATTATTTTATAGTCTTTGTGGTATATTATGGTTATTTACAAATTTTGGTATCATGGGTGTTATAAGATAATGCATCAAATAATCATAGGATTTTGTATTATACAAATGTTTTAAGTTTCAATATCATTAAAATCAATTTTTAATAGATTGAGCATATTCAGTAAATCAAATATTTTGAGTTTTATTTCTAGAGGTTTTCATTATGTTGAGTTCTCCAATTTGTTTTCTTTTTATGATATCATGGTCTCATTTAATCTATTTTCCATTAGTTGTTGAATCATTTTTCCTTGTTGATTCTCGTTTTTCTTATTTTAAATGTTTCCTAAATGTTGTATATCTTTTACTCTTCTTTTAGTCAATTTTACAATTTTTGTATGAAATCATGAGTTGAAATAGGTCATGGTTAGGTTTTGATCCTCAATCATGAGTTGTGGTGGAGTCATGGTGAAGTTTTGATGTGATCTTTGTTCTTTTTGCATTGATTTTAGTCTCTATTTTCCAAACCTATAATATTAAAAATTAATCAGAAGTCATGGTTGACCATCATAAGTTCTGTTAAGAGCATGATATGTTGTCTCTTGTTGTTATTTCATTTTACTCTTTCTAGAGGCCTCCATGTCCATCACAAGTCATGGTGAGGTCATGGTTAGTAAACCATGAGCTATGGTAAGATCATCATGAAATTATGGTCAATCATCTATAGTCATGATAAAGTTTTGAGGTTTTGAGCCTTAGTGTCAATCAATGATACCATTTCTATATTTTAGGATCTTCCTCATAGACCATGAGTCATGGTCAAGTTATTGTTGATTATCACAAGTCATGGTTTCTTTTTGGTTTAGAATGTTTACTTCAATTTCTATCATTTTTCATTTTTGAGCATATCACAAGTCATGATCTAATCCTGATTAGGTCATGATAAGCCACCATGGATCATGGTAAGTTTATGGCATTTTCTCTTTATCATTTCTATCATTTTATGCTATTAATTCTTATTTTGATCTCATTTAATAATTTTTACCTTAATTTGAGTTAGTTTTAGAGTTTTAAACTTGTTGGTTAACAACCTTGATGTGAATTATTTCTAGACCTATGACTATTTGTTGTTTTTGTACCTTTTATCATTAATATTTTTTAAAGCCTATTTAAAATATTTTTTGAATTTTTAATTGTTGAAAATAGCATTGGGTTTTATGTTTGGTTAGATATGGGCTTCCTAGAGATGTTTAAAAATAAAACCCTACTATTATGCATCAGTGTATCATTGTAGGATCCATCCTACATGAGAAAGTAATTCCATGGTTCATTGGTATTTTTATTTAATGTCTCCAAAATATTAGAGGTGAGTCCTAGATGGAACCTCTAGTACCAATAGTTTAGAATGATTAAATTGATTTTTGGGCAGCACCTCTCATATGTTAATAATAATAATAAATTTATGTTCATGGTAGTTTGGCTTTCTAGTTTTCATTTTGGATATTTGAGGAAGTACACATGGCAATATTTGATACACTTAAAACTTATTGTAGTTTGTGCTAGCCTACTTGTTTGTTTTCTAATTAAAGAAGTGATAATTTAGTTTGGTTAGCATTATTTGTCTCTTCAAAATTAGATCAATATAGTTGTTTTCTTTAGTTGTATGGATTATTTATGAACTATAATATAATTTGTATGTCATGAATGTCAGAATTAGTCACCATGAGATCTACTCATTGACTTAGCTATACTAGATAACAAGTTTTCCTAATTAGTGTTTACTAACCTATTGTTTTATTTAGGGGTCCTCAAAGCTAGATGATCATGGAGATCTTAATGGCTTATTAATTTTTTGATTCATGTTTTGTCATTATTAGCTTAGACATTTATCATTTTATGATGTATGAGACTATCTTTTAGATATGTTCAATTGATCTATGTTTCTATTTCATGTATCATATTATGATTTCTATATGGCTAGAACTATTTCAATTTATGTTGGATATTTAGAAGGATTTAGATTTTTAGAATCATGTTTATTATATCCTTTTAGTTTATTTAAGTTTCCAATATTTTTATATAATCAAATTTAATCACATTTTTAGTTATTTTTATTAATTCTTTTTTTGCTACTTAGTTTCTCTTCTATTTCTTTTGTTCATGACTTCACCATAAGTCTTCTTTCATTTTTCCTTTGCATATTAGTTTCCTTTCATTTATTCTTTTCTTAGTCATGGTCAATAATTCATTAAGGGTTATATACAAAACATAATGTTCTTCAATGTAAGGTTAGGAAGGAGGGTAAAACAAGTTGGTGTTACAAAGTAGATTACTAATTTCCTTAATACTTTTAATGCTCATTATATCCCTTCAGAGTACATAGAGGTAAAGGTAAATAATTTTGACCATCTCTACCAGGGTAGTTGGATTATCACTAAGTATGAATGTGTTGCACATGCAAATGGATGAAAGTGCTAGATCCAATCATCATACTAGAGGTCTTTCTACATGCATCAAGGAACACTTCATTTTTCTTCATCTTTAGATACATAAGGATGTGTATGTTTATGAATTATAAGTAGAAAATATTCAATTATTAAAGGTAGTGCATCATAATCACTCTTAGAATATGGACCAAATCTCTTCAGAAAAGTTTGATGAATCTAACTAGACTTGAGGTTATAGTTACAATGAGAAATAGCAATAATATCTACAACAACAACTAGTAGATAGTAGTCCATTCATGGACCCATTACTTATCATGCTTGTGGTAGAGTTAGGTGCATCAATAAGGATTTTTCTTATTAACACAACTATGAGTAGCCAAGTCATAAGATATTTAACTATTTGAAGCATTTATATTGGTAGAGGTTTTTAGTAGGTTGTTAAATCTATAGGTGACTAGGATGATGCAAGGACATATGCCCTTATTTGCACATTAACAAATTAGATGGTAGATTCTTAATCTAATACCATTATGGATTTTTGAGATACAATTTTTAATTTGGTAGTTTTGATTCTTTTTTATCCTGTTGCTAGGTATGTTTCTGTTGATCCACAAGTAGTAGGATGCTTAGGTTTGAAGGGTCAATCTCTTTCTCAAAGACCTATTTTTAGCATTATTTGTGCTAGTATGTTTGTTATGAACTATGTTTGTAGATAGATACCTTTGATGATTCAATATGCTTTTTGGTTTAATGATCTTCATGCTATGGACTTAGAAGACCACAATGTCATCTTTGACATGGATTGGTTATCTCACTATTAGGGTATCTTGGATTTTTATCATAAGGAACTTAGAGATAGATGATAGTGTTTAGATGACCATGCATACCAAGTCACAAGGTCAGGTTAGATCTAGTATCTTTGAGGTCATTTCATTACTTGTTCTATAAGGACCATTTCTACTTTTCTATCTCATTCAACAAATATTCCTTTTCACTTGGCATAAAAAAAATTCCTACTGTTCTTGAGTTCTATGATGTCTTCCTTTTGAATTTTATTATTTTTTCTTCTAGGTGTGATGTTGAGTTTAAGATTATTCTTAGACTTGGAGTTGAACCTATCTCTAATATTTTACACTAGATGTTACTCATTATTTTGTCTAAACCAAAGATTCAAATTCAATAGCTACTAAATAAGAGATTGATTCATCTAAGTGTATCTTCTTAGGGTGCTTTTATTCTCTACATTAAGAAAAAGGATAGTAGTACAAGATTATTCATTAATTATAAATAGCTAAATTAGGTGATGGTGAAGAATAGGCATTTCTTGCCATGTATAAATGATCTATTTGACTAGTTGAGAGTGACATTGATATTCATGAAGATAGATACGGAGTTATGGTATAACCAAGTTTTCATTAGAGAGGATTATATTCCCTAGATAGCGTTCATGATATGGTATGGATATTATGAGTCCATGGTTGATGAAATGTCTAGTGGAAATTTTTATAGCTTTTTGTAAGTCCAGATGTACTAAGTTATTTGTGTGCAATTAAACATATAGCTTGTAATTGCTTTAGTAAGTTTTTATACTTTACTTAATATACTACCACATTAGGTATGTTGCCTCACATGATGTGTTTTCACACTTACTGCACTATCATACCACTTTCATTACAAACCCTAAAACTATAAATATCCAAGATGAAAAGCTTAAAATTATCTTGTATTTTCAATTTGGATTAATGTAAGAGCTTCTCCTCCTCATGTATGTGTACAATTTATTTTCTTTGGTATTTTGAGTTGTTTCTTCACTATGTAGCAAGACTTGGTTAGAGTACTACCATGTTTATGTAGCCTAGTACCATTTGATCAACATAAAGTCAATTGTTTGCATAATTAATAAAGCTCATTTTGATTTTCTTAAAATTTTTAATTTAATTTTATTGAACTTTAATAAGGATATATAATAGATAAATTTATTTGCTAATTTTAAAAATTATAATTAATTTAATTTCTTTAGATATATTAGCATGATTATGAGAAGCTTTGGAATGATTCTTCATTGCTTGAGGAGGGTATCTTTGTATGAAATGATGTTGAGCCATTGAAGAAATAACTTAGGATATTTTATTACTTTTGCATGTGAGTGTTACACCTATTTTATAAACGATTATAGCATGGTTTTCATGTGTGTTAGATTTTTACATTGCACTTGTTCCATAAGGAATTGTAACATGAAAGTGGGTTTTATTTTCTTTTCATATGTGAACATTGACTTGTTTTGCAAGGAATTACAATGAGTTTTGATTATTATTCTATTCTTTATATCTATAAAATACATAAAATTTATACATTTATAAAATATAAAAATATCACTTTCCTACCATGGAAATATAATTTTCTTCACTTATAGCATATGTATTATAATATTTTCATTTATTAATTATACTGACATACACAAGTAAATTTTATAATTGATGTCCCCATCATCTTCAATGTTTATTGCTAGTTCACTACATGTAACATAGATAAATATCTTGTGGTCTTGCCTAAATGTGGGAGGCAGGGAGGGGGGTCTAGGAGGAGGACTCTTATTAATAGTTTTGTTGTTCAAACTCAATAATGCTCCTACCATTGTCATGCATCTTATGAACAATGTCATGAAACCATACCTATACTAATTTATCATTGTGTTTACCTCTAGACTAATTTATCGTTGTGTTCACTAATGACATCGTGATGTACTTTTCATCATATAAGATGCACAAAAAATATTTGAGGACATACATGATTCAAGAGGATATTCAAAGTAGTTTCTTTGACATCATCAGATCAACTTCTTAGAACATATCATTTTGAAAATTGATATAGTAGTGGATCTTGCTATGATATTGAGTATTTGGAATTATTCTATTTCTAGGGATGTTAGTGAGGTTCATATTTTCCTTGGGTTAGTAGGTTACTATAAGAGGTTCAATGAGAACTTTTTTCAAATGGCTTCACCTCTAACACAATTTTTGTAGAAGGATGTTGGATACTTGTTAGACCCACAATACTAGGTTGCTTTTTATGACATTTGGTTCCTGGATGTCATAAAATACAATTGTTCTTAGCTTAATTCATCAAATTAATTGGAATTATAATGGAAATAACATGAAATAACATGATAAATAAATAACTCTGTAAATTGCCAGTGCACTGAAATTAATAGAAAGAAAAAACAAAGGAAAAACTTTTATTAATGAGAGTGATACATTGTAACATCCTTTGGGTTATCTTTCCATGCCACTTAAGCCTTAGAGATAATCTAGCACTACCACCATAGTTAGGCTATACAGTTGATAGGTTCATTAGTCCCTTCTTATTCCACTTCACCTAGCTCTTATCACTTGCCAATCTAGGCTCCACCACTCCATGGCAACATGACCTCTAAAATTGATGTGACATCCCATTCTTAGATGTCGTAAAAAAATGTTTATTCATCACTTAGTTCATCACATTCACAAGCATTATAATGAAATACTATGAAATATTTGATAAATGAATAATAGGTACATGGAATAAGAAATAAAAATAGATAAAAATTTTATTAATAAGAGTGGTATACTATAATGCCTTTTGGGTTATCTTCTCATGCAACTTAAGCCTTAAAGGCAATCTAGCACTACCATAACAGTTAGGCTTTCTAGTTGATGAATCATAGTTTTCCAAGCCCTGATATCAAGTACAAGATATCAGGTACCCAATATCTCAGCCTGGATACAATATCGTATACATGATATCGTGATTTCTGTGTTGGCCTCTAAATATAGCACTCAGGTACACGGGGAGGAGTCTTTTGGTTGGTAAGTCTTAGGGTAGAGTCTTTTTGTTAGTTTTTAGTCGATTTTGATTTTCTTTTCCTAGTGCATGCCCACAACGTGATGCTTGTAATCATATAGAACCTTTATTCGAGTATGACGTACTTAGACATGCACATGAGTGGCAATAAAGATCGAGATTACTCCATCATTGTAGCATCCACTTAGTTTTTAATTATTTAATTATTATTGTTAATTGTTATTGTTATTTATTGTTTTCTTTGTTAATATTTCTTTATTATCATTTACTATTCCTGTTATTAAATGTAGAATGAGTATGACTTAATCACGAACATTTAAGTGTAACTACTTGGTAACCCAGTAGCATATCTAGGAGTGCTCAAGTAATATGCACTTGGTAATACTAGAAGTAGTACACAAGGTCCAAGATGCACATGGATGATTAAGGATGAATTATCATCACACTTACACTAGCTTAGATTTTTCTTCTCATTGCCTATTAGCTTAAAAAAATTATTTTCTATTGTCTCTAGGAGTAGCACTAGTTTAGGATCATATCATTTGCTTCACTCTGGACTAAACCATACATGACCAAGTAAATACTAGTCTAGGTGGGAAGAAAGTGAACTGCAATCAATGTGTAACTATCTAGATACCACAACTACTTTGTCTGTGAAGTTTGATTGGATCATGCATGAACACTCGTATTCGTATGGTTGAGTGTAGGGGTATCTCACCACTCATCATTGGTGTCATTGCCGAGGACAGTGCTAGTTATCTAGATTAGTTATATTATACAAGATTGCTATAATAGGGTATTAATGATATATCTTTTAGACAAATAAATTAAACTCAATTAAGTCACACACAATTCACACCAATGTCTCTTTCACAAGATAATGATAACACAACATCTAGCGAGGTAATTCATTGGAGAACTAATGAAGAAGTTTGGAGTACTCAATCTTATGCAGGAGTTTCATATGTTCATAAACACCCCAACGATATTCAAGGATGTTTTTCATTCAACTCAGACATCTCTAGTGAAAATGGGACATCCCCTAGAATGAGGGGGCCCATAAGGCCTAGGACCTTCGTAATAATTAACAAGAATTTATCTAGGGATAATTGGGAGACTTACAAAAGTTATGACAAGTCTTCTAGTTATTCCTCTTCCTCTACTCCTTTGATGTTAGGTTGTGGTGTGGATGACCATATTTCAAGGGGCTAGCATAGAAGTAAAAATTGAGCCCATAGGCAAAGTCATGAACATCTTTCAAGGGGCTAGCATAGAAGTAAAACTTGAGCCCATAGGAAAAGTCATGAATGAGGAAAACATCATTCCAACTCATAATTTCATAACTTACCCAGTGATGATGAACCCATACTAGCCACTAAGAGAATAATTTATATACAAGAGGCTATTCAAATATCCCGTAGGCATCATAAGAAAATCCATTTACCCAATCTTGATTTAAATAACTTTTCCAAGTTTTTGAGCAGCTTGATTTATATTTGCAACATCATCTACAAGCCTTCTACAATGCCTGTGTAAGGAAGAATATTGATAATGGTTGGAAAAAACTTAAGCTCTTTCCTATGACACTCATTAGCCAAGAAAAAGTATGGTACAAGTCCTTAAAACCAAAATCAATTCAACGTTGGCCAACAATGGTAGAACTCTTCAATGAAAGATATCAAACCTATGCAAGAGTGTCAACCTTGAGGAGAAAAATCCAAGAGTGGAAACAAGGGCAACATGAACACTTGGACATGGCCTTAGAAAGATATTACTCTTTGTTAAAAAAATGCCTAGGCCATGGGTTCTCTAAGGAAAGGCTATAGTACCACCTCATGGATGGGCTCCGTAATGAAACAAGGGATACCCTAGGGATGTATGCCCTAGGTCAACTATATGAACTACGAATCCATCAATTACAAGAGCTTATTAAGTAGGTAGTAGAAGGAGAAGGAGAAATAGCCAAATGGGAGAATATTAAAAAATCTCAACAGGACCAAACTCTCGAGGTAACAAAGGTCAATAATCATAAAGAGGAGAAATCAACTCACCTTAAGGAGGTGAAACCATTTCTACCTTTGCCAATATTAAAATTAGTAGATGAAATCAAGGCAAAGGTCAACAAGATGACAGAGTGGATACATGAAAAATGTAGAGAATATGTAGACATTATTAGAGGGAGACCCACACAAGATAACTTTGATGACCAAAACAAGCTAAGGATAACAAACCTCAAAACAAGAAAAAACACCATTCAACAATTGGAAAGAAGGGCTAAAGAGAATGAGGATAGGGTATCAACCACAAAACATAAGTATCAATGCGATGTTTTCCTATACGATCACCTAAGATGCTAATGCCTAATCTTCTCACATCTACATGAGCATTGGGAAAAAATGTTACATCCAAATTTCATATAGAAGTATATGGTTGGATGCATCGCTATCCCACACCTTTATGGGAAATTCCATAACTCATTGTACTATCCATGGGTAAAGTCTTAATAGCCTCAGTACTGTGCTCAACTGCAGTGGCAAAACCCCTGGTCATGGGGGAGGCCAACACCAAATTGGCCATACCCTTTGTATCACTCAAAACTGAGTGCTTATTATGTTCAACACCCTGTTTCTCCAACTGGATTGACATCCTCTATTTCACCTCATTGTTAACATTCTATTGAGTATCATTAGTCCATGTCCTCTCCTATAGGGTCACCACCTCATGTTCCTCACACTTCTCCTTTCTCTCAATATTCTCATCCTTCACCTGATTCTAGATCACCACCAATTGTACCAGAAAGTTTTGCACCATAGCACCAACCCAAAAACATTACTTGTGCTACTATTATCAATAGTAGTGGGAATCCTCCACAATGTCAGAAGCATCATTTCTTTAGGCATGTCCGTAGAAAGAGACTACATGGTTCTGAAACCATTACATCCTCCAACTTAGCACAAGCCCAACACTGTGATGCACCTTCCTCTTCAGAATCAATCAATGCTTCCTGTTACCTTATCTAGGCCACTAATCAATATTCCAACAACCTTGAGACCTAATGAACATAACAACATGGGGAGACATATCGATCCTTGCATACTATCTTATGGTCATGGATGCCATAGTGGGTTAGCTTCTTATCACATGACCACATCTCATAATCTACCCCACTAGGCCTACTTTAATCAAGTCTGTGAACTCCAATTTGGGTACATTTTTCCCACCACACCAAAATACACCTAGTGGTTTGGATATGACTGGACCCCAATAGTTCCAATATGCATGGATTCAAACTTTTCATTTATTAATTCTTTCCATGATCCAAGGTTTACTCATGGGGGATACCCTCCATTCTAACAAGTAGAATTAGTAAATGTTTTTCTTTTTCTATGGTCTTACAATTTTTTTTTCTAATTTTTTATCTTTCAATTTATTGTTTTATGTTTTTGAGGGTGACCTCATCTATGAATAAAATACTCATGTGACCTATCAGTTGAGGTGTTGTTCTATGCTATCGATTCACAAGGGACTAATTATTTGAACAGTGAGCCCACAACATCCACCCACCCATTCTATTAATAAGAGGTTCTACTTTGGGTATGATGATATTCTTGTTTTCATTAAAACTTAAAGTAACTTTGTACTCATTATGCCCAGTGCAAAGAGTGATGAAATAAGAGGGAATTAAAAGGGTGTGACATCAAGGGGACCTATGGATTATCTTTGGTGAGATCTGTAGGTGCTATCATCCAACTTGGTTGTACTAAGATCCTTGTAGATCTAACAAAAAATGGGAGTAAGAGTTGTGATAAAGGCACTCAATAAATGAACTCGATGTTGTTCTAGGGAATCCTACTAGAAAGACATTCACCCATGCCTAAAGGTTAGTGGCTTCTTTAGATCACTTTTGGAAAGACAAAGTGAAAAAAGTGGCTGGAAGAAGAAAAAGATAAGAAAAAAAAAGAAGGGAAAAAGAAAAGCAAGAGGAAAAATAAGAAATGAAGCAGAAAAGAAAAGACTAAGAAAAAATGTGCCACAAAAAAATTTGAATCACTCCTCCCTTGCGCAAAATGCCAAGTGATCATATGCCTTGCTGTCATGATGCTCTTATAGTTGTCTACCATTGGGATGAAAAAATGCGATGTCATTAATCAGAGGTATGGACTTGGTTTTGATCTTGGAGCGAAAGGCTAATGGTACTTTCATCATACACAACACTTAAGATTCATTGTGCCCAAGGTAATTTACCTCATGTTCCAATCTTTGTAATCCATTCTATGATTCGTCTCATCTCACAGTCCAAGTACTTCTAACTTGTGTCTTCTGTAGCATAGAATTCATACCTCATAACAATGGTGCTTAACATATGTGTGTTTTTTTGCACAGGTGCAGATTGCATTTAACCCTTCTAGTACCTATAGACATTTTAATATGTGGTTATGCAAGGGCATTATAAGTTAGAACCTGCTTTGGGGAGGACCAACTTATGTGACTTTTGTAATTTGTACTTGTTACACACCACCACATCATTTTATATCCTTCAAGTACTCCCTTGCCAAATCTATTTTTTTCTTTTGTCATTATTTTATTGAATGTTCCTTAGAACCATTACATGTCCTTTTATTTGTCATCTAAATAGATTAGGTTTGACATTAAACTTTTAGGGCAACTTCCTTGAAAAATCTCTAACTCTAGAATCATACTAAGTAATGAATTAAACATTTATTAAAGGAAATGGGTAAGGTATAAGATAACCAAATTTCTTTAAACAACCTTACTAATAATTGGTCCTTGTGTGATTACAAATGACCCCTAAAAGAGGACAGTAAGGAGGACTTTCTCAAGGTGTAGCTAAATGCCCGAGAGGAGGCAGAGGCCAAGGACCTCATGTAGAACATGTAGAGAAGGAGGCACAATCATTTAGCATCCTTTAGGAAATTGCTGTCATTGCACAATCTGGCCAAGTAAAAGGTGAGAGGTCAAGGCTAGAGCCTATGAAGAGGAACGACAGTTATTTGCAGCATGGTACATCAAAGCTAATCAATTGTTCTTGCAACTACAATGTCCATGGGAAGTGCTGACTCCATCAAACATTGGAACATTAGCATGGAAAGCTCATGATCCTTGTATAGAAGAGGAGAAACTTCAAGTGCTTCTTCAACATTATCAATCTAAGAAGCTTGGAGTGCAGGACAAAGGAAAGGCACCCATGGAGGAGCCACCACCACTAGGAACCACGTGAGTTCCCCAAGTTTTGTATTTGTATTTGTGTTCAAATTTTGTTTAATCCCACATTGCGGCATGCAATAGTCCATGGTCATTCAATAATCCCATACCTATCCACTGTTTGTAATCAAATGAATTAGTTCCTCACTTTTTTTTACTCAAGGATGATTTTTTATTCAGTTGTGGGGGTATGATGAATCACAATTTGCTAAGCCCCAATATCGAGTATAAGATATCGAGTACAAGATATTAGGTACCCAATATCTCAACCTGGATATGATATCATATACATGATATTGTGATTTATGTGTTGGCCTATAAATATAGCACTCAGGCACATGGGGAGGAGTCTTTTGGTTGGTAAGTCTTAGGGTAGAGTCTTTTTGTCAGTTTTTAGTCAATTTTCAATTCCTTTACCCAGTGCATACCCATAGTGTGATGCTTGTAATCATACGGAACCTTTATTCAAGTGTGTTGTACTTGGACATGCACATGATTAGCAATAAAGATCAAGATTACTCCATCATTGCAGTATCCAATAAGTTTTTAATTGTTTAATTATTATTGTTTTCTTCATTAATATTTATTTATTATCATTTATTATTCCTGTTATTAAATCTAGAATGAGTACACCTTAATCATGAAAATTTAAGTGTAACTACTTGGTAATTGAGTAGCGTATCTAGGAGTGCTCAAGTAATATGTACTTGGTAATCCTAGAAGTAGTACACAAGGTCCAAGATGCACACAGATGATTAAGGATGGATGCTCATTACACTTAGGTTAGTTTAGGCTTGTGGTGTTGGAGCAATTGCATGAAGACCTCGAGAATAGCATTGCACATTTCCCTAAGGCCTATAAGAGATATGTAGCAAATAGAAGCATATATAGCTAGTGTGCTAGCCCATCTCTTAATGATCTAAACTTAGACCCATAACCTAGAGCTCTTACGATGAATGAGTCATATAGGCGAAGTAAGTGTTTTTAATTTGTTCATTTTATGCTCACATTTTTTAGTTATACAGTTATTAGGTTTTTTTTGTCTTTGTGGTTTATGTAATTATATTTTTCGTAATTTGTTACACCTACATGAAGGATAATAGGCTACCTTTTGCTATTTTGCAATAGTCACTCCATCAACCAAAGTTACAATTATCACTTTAAGCTTTAAGGAGGAGACCTTGATCCTTAAGTTTGGTGAGGTGGGATCCTCACGAGACTGGTTATCAGATTAGGCACCTGATGCTATATTTGCAAGGGTCATCCATGTGGGCTTGTTTGATGTCTTCATGGTCCCAAGCCCAATTTTTTCCACTCTAGAAATGTTAAACATCTATAACTCCTTTAACCAAAGAGTTTGGATTTTCATCATTTGTGTTCATGGAGTGACTATTCTTTTGGACATTAATGCATCCACATTTAGTGACCTCTTTGGTCTCTTGAATGATGGCATGTCAGTTATTGTTAAATAAAGGAAACATGTGGATTACTAGGAAGAAGTGGAAGAGTGGTTAGATCAAGTTTTAAGCAATAAATAAATCTCAAGGATCCAATCATGCCTCTATAAAAGGAGGCCTCAACAAATGGATTATTTTATTTTCATTTTAGTTTACTATGTGGAGAGAGAGAAGTGGATGTTTTTATTATATTCTTCAAGCCATATTTTTCAACTATGACTTTAGAAAATTTAAGTTAACATATCCTTCATCTTAGTCTACTTTATTCTCTAGAAAATATTTTAGGACTTTAAGGTCCTTCATCTCAAACTTATTTTGGTCATTTCTAAAGTCTAATTAATTTGTAAAAACTTAATAAGGAGACTACATCATCAACATAAAAGAAAATCATGATTACATGAGCATAAACATGTTTGAAATAAAGAGTAGACTCAAACATACAAGCCTTATAATCATTTCTAAGGATGAGTCTATTGATTATATGAAACCAAAATCTTGATACTTGCATGAGACCAAAGAGGGCTTTGTGCAACTTGCAAACATTATACTCTTACTCTTAAAATTCAAATCATTTAGGTTAGAAAATATAGACTTTCTTTTCAAGAACATTATTCAAAAATGGATAATTTACATTCATTTGATATAATTTTACATTGAGACAAGCAACAATAGATGTTATAAACTTATTTATTTTAAATCTAACAATAAGAAAAAAAAATGTCCTACTAATCTATATGCTTTCATTACTTAAATATATTTGCAACCCTCCATTCTTTATGTGCAATAACATTTTAACTTTCATTAGTTTTATTTTTAAATATCCATTTTGTGTAAGTTACTTTCTTCTTTTTTGGGTTATCTACCAAAGACCAAGTGTTATTTTTAATTATAACATCATATTCATTCCTAATAGCATTCTTCCATACCTAATATTGTAGGTCTTATTGGATATTTGATAGCTAATGATGAAGTTTTGCATAATCTAAATTTCTTGTGGATTGACTCCTTATAAATATTCTCCTAAAGTTTATGTCTAGCATTTATGAAGAATGATGATCTAGTTAATCCTTGGAATTGATGTAAGCTACTTATTCCCTTGAATCTTCTCTTATATTTTGTTTTCTTGGTTGTATGAGAAGAAAAACCTTAAGGTCTACTCATCAAAAATCATAATTCTTGAAGAATACCATCTATTTTCAATTTTTTATAATCCTTTTACCCATTATATCTTGCATCATAAAAAAAAGGACACACTTCCTACCTATATTATCCCTTTTTTCCTCAAGTTCATTTGGAATTTTTACATAACAAACATAACTAAAAACTATAAAATTAGAGAGAATGGAAACGTTTCCATACAAAAACCTATAGAAGGTTTTATCATCCTTAGGAAAAGTGATCAACCTATTCAAAATGTAGCTAGGCATCATTACAAACTTATTCCAAATTACATTAGGAATATTAGCGTTCTTTAAAAGATACATGTTCATTTTTTGTAAAATATCATTTTTTCTCTTAGTAATGTCATTTCTTTGAGGTTCATTTCCATAAGTAGTTTGTTTACCAATACCATGAATTTTACAAAGTGCATAAAAATCATTATTCATTAACTCATCCCCTTTATCACTTATAATGCTTTTAATTTTCTATCTAATTCTATTTTTACTAACTTGAAATTTTGAGAAGCTCTAAATCATTCATCTTTAGCATGTAAAATATATATCCATGTATATCTAGAGAAATCATAAACTATCATAAGAAAATATTAACCTCCATTTGTTCAAATATTAAGTAGTAGTCCCATAACATCTATTTGTAAAAACTCCAATGGGTTCAACATTCATTTATTGTGCTTGGAATGTGGTAGTACATTTTACTTCCCAAACATGCATGCTTCACACACTTCTTATGGAACTTCTTGAAATTTCATCTCAATGGTAGCCTAATTATTTATCAAAATTTGAAGATCTAACTAAGAGAAATTCCCAAAGCCTAGTAATAACATAATTTGAAGAACTGGAACTTTTTTCTTTTGAATGTACAGCTCCAAGATAATAGATTTGATTTTCTATCATGGGGATATTGGAAATAATGTCAAATGCATTGGAAAGTACACATTCATTATTTTCAAATGCAACCCTATTATCTTTATTAGACACTTGGCCAATAGAGATAAGGGATTTAGATAATTATAACACCCTGCTTCCTAAGCCTTAGGTTGAAGAGCATTACATTGGGTAAAACCTCTAAGAAAATGATTAGTCATGCAAAAGTAAAAAATGAAATGAAGAAACTACATAGAAAAAGGAAATAAAAATGAACCTATTATGAAGCTATGACCCAAATAAAGAAAATAAATGACAAAAAATAATAGTGGAGGAGAGAGAAGTGCATAAATATAAAATTATCAAATAGATATAAAATTAGATAAGATACATGTAAACTTCCATAATAAATGTAAATTTTGGAAACTGAAATATCTAACTAAAAAGAGATAAACATATATATTGAAAATATGAATCTTTGTAAATATAAACATCATAACTTCAAGGATCTAAACAATACAAATATTGATAAACCCAAACTAAGAAAGAGAGAGATAACGTCTACAGGCTAGTAAAATGCCAAAAACACAAACACACAAGGCTCTAATTGGGAATCTAACATCATCATAATAGAAATACTCAACAAATCATCCAAATTACCATCTCCTCCCAATATGATCAATTTGAAAAGAAAATGATTTATTAGTATAGAACTATGTGAGAAACCTTGGTACCATCTCTAGTCACTTAATAGATAGGTCTTATTTAAGTTAAAAGAAGCATGATTGATTTGCAAAACATGTTAACTTAAAACCAATGAAGCAAGAATACAAATAGAAAGCCAAATATTCATCAATTAATAATACCAAAACTAAAATTTATCAATTCCAACCATTACCACAAAAATGGGACTAGCATGTACCACACTTAGTGTCAAATATGTATGATATTATCATGTGTACTTGTAAAATTCCAAAACTGATATGTACCCAAATCAAATATCAAATTACCATGCACATGGATTTGTTATTAGGCTTAAATAGAATGTGAATCATCATTAAAGACTCACTTCTAGTGTTCTCCAAACATACCAGTGCTAGGAGTTCCATTTAGGCCATTAACTCTAACATCTTGGAGGTACAAAATAGGACCAATAAGCCATGGATTTACCCTCTCACATAGGATGGGACCTACAACTAAAGCCACATTAATGCATCCTAGTGAGAATCATTTATAAAACCTTCTTTAGGAAGTCCATCTCTAACCAGCCATATCACTTGGGCCTAACTCCATCATTTAAACAAATAGAAAACATACAAACATGACATACAACTAATGGTGGAGGAAAACAACAAAAATAAACCATTCATCTCATCAAGATATTCATCAATAAAAGGGATCCTCATAAGAATACTAGTCTAAGGAATCATATCATACCACTAGATCCAACCAACACATGGGAATTCTAGCATCACAAAGAACCAAACCCAACATCCAAGAAATCTCACATACCTCTTCCACATTCCAAGATGCTAACAAAGTCCAAGGAAAAAAATGATTATAAATTTTAACAAATAAATAGTGCCATATAAATGGAAAGACTAAAGTTACTAACACCCAAGAATCAAACATGAGTTAATAATCAACCATGAATTATTCATATAATAAGATGAGATATCATAACTTAAAACCCAATGAGATAAGTATCAAGACTCATAAGGAAGGAAACTTGAATCAAGGATCTAGATATATTAGCAAATGTTCAAGGTGAAAATCCAAAACAATCACATGAAAAAGAGCATAATTAACCAAGGTTCAAACTAAGTGACCAACATTTAAGAAAGGGAAACATACCCCACAATTAATGATTGAAAGAAACAATTTAAATTCAACAAATAAGGATGATTTGATAGGATTTTAAGAAGCATAGAAACTAAGAAATCCAATTTTCAAACCAAATCAATGGATCAAACTTCATAAAATCCAAGCTTATGGTAGAGCTAGACTTGTATGGGAGACATCTTGGAAAAACTAGAGATGTATTTGGTGACTATGAGGCATTTTTAAGGAGACACACTAATGAAGATGAGGCATTATAGGAAAATGAAACACGTCTATGAAAAATTTAAGGCATGTCTAGGAAGACATATTTGATGAATATGAGACATGTTAGGCAAATGAGAGACTATTTTGGTAAATTTCAAGCATTTTTGGGGAGATGTCTTAGGTAAATAAAAGACATCTATAGCTTAGATTAAGACATCTTAGGAGAGACATTTCTAAATAGGGTAATATATCTTAGCTACAAAGGAGACATAGCTACCATTATGGAGACATCCCTATAGGGACATCCCAAGACAAGAGGAGACATCTTGTCTAAGACTAGAATGTTTGGCTAAACGTTTTGACATATGGAAGGGATGTCTTGTAGAGGTTGGAGTCATTTCATTCAAGTAGAAAAAAACTAGAAATAAAAAAAAAATACGCTAAAATGATGAAAGGGGCTTAAGACCCATAGGAAATGAATAAAAATAATAGGAATAAGGATTGACAAAGAACAAGAGCAATTTGAAGCCTTGTTTATAGCTTCCCCAATGAATCTCTCATCATTTGAGGCCACTACGCGTAACTATCCTAGGTTAGTAGACTCATCCATGTCTCACATTCTCGATGCTAATATCACTCAAGAAGAGCTTTAACATGCTTGTTTCAAACTCAGCTCTGGAAAAGCTCCTGGATATGATGGTTTCCCTGTTGAGTTTTTTCAGAGGCATTGGAATCTTGTTGGCCATGACCTTTTCCAAGTAATTAAAGAGGCTATCCATCTTGGTTCTCTTGGACCAAATTTAAATCTTGGGATTATTCGCCTCCTTCCCAAATCGGGAGACCCTACTAGTATAGCTAATTGGTGACCCATTACTCTTCTTAATGTGGTATACAAAATTTGGGCCAAATTCTTAGCCTTACATTTGAAAAAATTCCTTCAAAAAATTATATCCCCTCAACAAACCGGATTTGTCCCAGGGCGTTATATCTTAGATAACATAGTGGCAGCTTGGGAAGGTTTGCAGTGGGCTGAGGATGATGGCCAAGACATCCTTTTGATGAAATTGGACTATGTCAAGGCCTACGACAAAATTAAGTGGGACTTTATCCTTCAAACTATGTCAAAACTAGGTTTTGGCTCCAAGTATCTTCATATG
>MNCI01000808.1:802985-841765 GCA_015680685.1 Gnetum montanum
TATCCATGGAAATTAATCCAAGACCATGAGATCATGAAGCTCTTGGGAATCCCTTTTCGATTTCGTTGTCCTACTTCTGCCCTGTGGGAGCTAGTTATCTCTCGTATTCGTAAGAAAAATGAAAAGTGGAAGACTAAGCCCCTGACCTTGGCAGGAAAATATCTTGTTTGTAAATCCATTTGTGCTTCTACCCATGTGTATTATTCCTCGTGTTGGGATCCTTCCCACACAGCCTATCAAACCTTGGAGTAGTTATTTCGAGACTTCATGTGGTCATCTAAAGATTCCCAACGAGGTTTTCATCCTGTTGCTTGGAACATTGTCACTCTTCCTAGAAACAAAGGAGGGTTAGGTCTGTTGAATTCCTACAAACAGGGAATCACCTTAATTGCTAAGTGGTTAGTGCAACATCTGGACACCTATGACATAATTGGAAATCTTCTCTAGCTAAGGCTTCATCAAAGTTTTCCTAAACATAAGCCTTTTTGGAAAAACATCCATCCTATTAATTGGATTTTCTCTCCTCATTCTATCTCCATTCCTGGTTCCCATGTTTTCAAAAGCATATGGAAGGCTTGGCAAGTTCTCCACCATCATATTAATTGGTCTAATATCCATCTTAACCCTTATCTCCTTCCCAAGCTTTACCCTTGGTGGTTACCCTTGACCCCTGCCCCTCTTGCCAGTACTCATGCACGATTAGCCATTATTTGGTACCGGAAGGGAGTGATTTCCCTTAATTGTCTTCGTCTTGCTAATCAATGGATTTCTTGGGAAGCGTTTGAAAACCTATATGGAGCTTCGAAAGAAATGTGGCTTTGCTTCCACCAGATACATACCTTTATTCATCAATCATTACACCTAGATGGTGCTATCCAAGGTATATTTCATGGCCTCTATTGGTCTAATGGGTCAAAAAATTTTCCTTATCGGCCACATGTTCCCTTCCAATTGTTACACGATTCTTCCGAAGTCATTCTACGCTGCAATAAATCTTGGAATAAACAAGAATCAGAGGATTTTTGGATCTCTCTTTTCAACCAAATTTGGCATCTCCCGACTCTCCCCAAAATTCAACAATTCCTCTGGTGTTTTCTTCATCAAGGTCTCCCTATCGAGAAATGTTTAGCATACCTTTGTCCATGTTTTTTGGCTTTGCCCATTTGCACAGCATGCATGGGAATGGGCTTCTAAGGTTTTTCCATCATGCACTCTTACACAAGAGGCTGTAATGTTTGGTTTCTTACCTACTAGGTCCACAAACTCTCATTTCCTATGGAAGATCCTTAGGCCCATCATCTTATATAATATTTGGAAACGTAGATGCACCACAGTTTTTCATAAGATAATTATTTTAAACTCCTTACAACTAACTACTTCAGAAAAAATGCAAATTCTTCGGCATGTTCACTTCCAAATTACAACTCAAGCCCCAAAATTCAAGATGAATGCTAACCAGTTGTTTTTCTTATTGCATCCATGGAGTCATATCGGAGAACCAAATAATCATCATCATCAAGCCTCGCTTCAGAAGAAAGTCTCCTAATTAAGCCACAATTTTCTACACCATTTGGCCTTTTTCCTCTTTCTTCCATCTTTGCTCTCACTCGACAATCCACATCCTGGAAAGGATTCACACATTTCAGCAAATGGTTGATCTCTGGACTGCATTTCCACACCCTATGGAGTGCTTAGTTAACATGTTTCCTCTATTTTAGTCTCAGTCATCACAGTTTCTCTTCCCCCTTTCCTCAATCTATATGTCTTGAAGTAGCTTATGTACTAAATTTTGTTTTCTATTAATAAAATTCTCTTTATGGGGTCCTACACCCCCCCCCCCCCGCTAACGGGGAAAAAGTAAAATTAAAAAAAAAAAAAACAAAAAAAAAAAAACCTAGAAAATTCAACATGAAAAGTTTTAAATCCAATGTTAAGATCATAATAGAAACATTTTGAAGAGGGATTAGGACACAACTAATAAACAAACTGGAAATCATACTAATGTTGACAAGATCTTAGCATGGAAAAATTTAACTGAGCAAAAATATAAAGATGAAAGAAAATTACCAATTCTACAAATTAAGCATCATGGAAAACTAAGTCACATCGCTCTCCGATACTAAGATTTCATTGCATAAAAAATAATTATAGCAAACCAACTTATTCCATCAATGTAAATGTATTGAATAAAAAAACCCAATCCCACAAAAATGTTGGAATAAATCTCATAAAATCCATGCCAAAAAATTACAAAATAGCGTTGTTTGAAATTACAAATTTAGCATTTAAAATACACTAAATCAACATTTAAAAAATATAAATCAATACCCATCAGCCTACAAATAGCATCTTATCATATGGAATGATAAATAATGCACATCCTATGAATATTCACAAACCTAAAACTGTTTATGGAAAAGAATCCAAGATTACATACCTTTGAATCTAGATGATGAAAAATTACAAGAGAGAAGAACAAATTGCAAAGATCCAAGAAATATTCATAACTAATTCACAATTTGCAAATACTTCCTCTAGCTCCAATCTCCACAACACCTTTCTTGAAACATCAAAGTGTGTAAAGAGAGATAACTATGCAATTTTTAATGGAGTTTGTCAAAACCAAGAAATAGGAGAAAATAAACATAAAACTAATGGAATAAATCCATAAATCCTATCCATTACACAAGAAACTACCTCTAATGTTACATAAATTCCACTCTTGGTAAATTAATCAGAAGTGCAAATACTATAAAATCACTATACCAAAATATATTCCAACATCTTCTCATAATAACAAATAAAACTTATTAATTAATTAGTAAACATGTAGTTACCAATATCACATCATAAGTAAGGTCATAAAAAATTACAATATCTTGAAATCAAGCGAATCTTATCATGTCATTCTCATACCAATCTACATGAAATCTTACCACACTCAATAATAGGATTAGTATACATCTACTAGATGGTAATAAAATATATCTAAATATAAATATAGATAATAACATTAATATATCCAAGCATCTTAAGAAACATTATCAAAAAATATGCCAAACTGATAACGTGCATAAAACACCCATCCAAGCATAAGAATTATAAATCTATAAAAAAATCATACCTAACAAGATACCAAAAATATAGGATGTTACATTTTCATCCCCTAAAGAAGTTTCCTCCAAGAAGCTCTCAAGATGAAAAGGCTCTCAAGATGAAAAGAATGTAAGTTGAATTCAAGCTTCCAAGTGTTGACACATTTAAGCCATCTTATGGAGTAGCATTTATGAACTAGCTTAGTTATATATTTATAATATATATCTATAAATTGGCTGATAGAATCTTATTAGTTTACAAGTAAAATGTTCTTTGAGTAAAAAATTTCACGAGACTTCTAGACGAAGAACAAGATTTAAAAACCCAAATTTTCATGCCTTCTGGACGAAGAACAAGAGTTCTGTATCTTATTTTTCCTAAGGATCAAATTCTTATGTGAACCTAGTGCTAAAGCCACTCACGTTTCCATAGGAGACAGTTTAAACATTAATTTACAAACCATATTACCGAAGCATATTTGAGAAACTAAAACATACATATGGCCAAGGGGAGCCGACCTCACGGAAAGATAGAAGCATAGAACAGATACTTGGTGAACAGAAACACTGCACATTACCAGGTGACTCTAAAGACTAAACACCATTACACTTTATTTATTTAAGGCATATGGAGACATGCTACTATGATTATTAAGCCAGGATGCGCCTTCCTGATACTGAATAGGGTATGTCGGATAAGTTGCAATACCACAAAGTCTGCAAGAATTGTAGTAATATTTTTGTTAATTTTCATGTATCCAGACTCGCCCCACTCTGTTCCCCATGAATTTTTGGTAGTCCAGTAATCTAAACCTTCTGCGCTGTCATAACCCACAACAGTTACTGCATGATTCAATTTATTCCCACAGTAACCTGTGAATATTCCTTGCAAACAACACGTACATGATTTAATTCCATGAAACACAATTTTATTATGTTAATGCTAAAACATTGCCTTCATGAAAATGTATACATACTCCTCTATAGAACAACTTACAGTGAATATTCCCTAAAAAATAGCATGTACATGATTTAATTCCATGAAACACAATTTTATTGGGTTAATGATAAAACATTGCCAGAGTTTAATTTCGTGAAAATGTATATGTACTCCTCTATAGAACAGCAACATGCAGGGTCTCATTCTGGCTCACAACAATTTAAGCCTAGGTGGTGTCTTTCAGCGTCATAGTCATCCACGGGCCACCGAGTTCATGTTTCTAATCCATGGTGGGTTGGTTTTGGCGGGATTTGTGGACACAAACAACCAATTGTTCCAGAAGACTCTGAATGTAGAAGATATGTTTGTGTTCCCTCACAAACTGACGCACTTTCTGCTAAACCTTGGGCGTTTGCTGAACCTTGGGCATTACCAATGTCATCCATATCAGGCTGAATTCGCAGAACTTGGCACCTCCCTTCTACCATTGGTCTTGTTTAACTATTGCACTATTTTTATATAAGGTACCCTTTCATAACACGACGTAACCTTTCATTTCATAACATGTCAGTGTTATGCACAAAGTTGCATAACCAAAATGGTCTGGAATTTTAGTTACACGTCAGCGTTGTGCACAATGTTGCGTTACCGAAATGGGCTGTGGGAAAGTCAACGTTGGTTAGCGTTACGCACAAAAAATTAGCCTTACCGAATTATGACGGGTAATGGCCTATCCGCCAAACAAACAAACAAAAAAATTAATGTTTGGGTTTTATTAAAATCCAATTGTTATTGGTGAATGAAAGATAGCATACAAATAGAAAAAAGGAAAAAGATCATTGGAGTTTAGTTGCTTTCTGTATAAAATGGATTTATATTAACATGTTAATGAGCAAGCAGGGTGTCTACTTTCATAACAAGTTGAACTTGGTTTCTATGTTGACTTCTCATTTTCATGAGTAAATGTCTTTTAAAGGAGAAGGACAATAATATTATAGTTACTCATTCTTACCAAATGGTTAAGTGATAGACAATAGAGGTACCCATAATCATTCACCTTTATTTGAAAGTTTAAAAGATGAATATATCTTTTGGAAGTTGAAATATTGTGAATTTAGAAGATACTCTAGAACCTACCAATTGCAGAGAGTGAATAATATGAGCAATAAAATAAAATATTTGAAGAGTCATGAAAACATGGAATGTTGCTAAATTTTCAGATTTCCATTATCTACACATAGTCTTTTTTTTCAAAATGGTATACACTGTCCACTACATAAGCTTTGGAAATTTGACAACAAGGAAGTGTATAGTTTAACAAAAGCCTTTCCAAATTTACAAATACTTGTGAAAAATCATGAGAGCATCATCCAATATTTTGAAATAAATAACAAAAAGTCATGCTATTACCAATAGAAATTGCATCCTGGAGGAAAAGTAAGATGGGTATTTATGGAATAGTAAAAACCTATGTCACCAAATCATTTCAAATGAACAAAATTGAGATGTAGAAAATAAAAAACATAAGAAATATTTCTTATTCTACAAAATCAGTTGCACCCATCAGAAATAGAAGAAATTAATAAATAATATTTAAGCATTAATCAAAATTTAAAGGCCTAGACTCAAGTGTATGACACCATGAATTCATAAATGAGCCACAATGCTCGGATCATATTTGTTCTAAGGCTTAAAATGGTGTTAGGGTTGGTAGATATGACATCAAAACCCCTACAATAGAGAGGAAGCTAGAAACAATCCATCAATCTAGATTGAAATAATAAAGAAACACATGCCTCTCTTGATTGGATCAGGCTAGAACCGAACAATGATTTCTATGGCTTAGGTAGAGCCATTATTAATAAAAATTATGGTAGAAATGCAATAATGAAGGTGATGGCAGTGCAGCTACAAGACTCCATTGATGAAGAGTTAGAGAGCATTCATTTTTAATTAAAATAAATGGCATGAGAGTTGAAGTAGCAAATAGCAAATGGTAGAGTTTCCTCCAAATGTGGGAAGAGGGAGATGTAGTGCATGGTATCAAGTCCATGGGAGATGAACATACCTTGCAATACTTACATGTGTTTGTATAAAAGTGTTCATGAATCTCATGATAAGGCTACAAGGTGTTAATAATATTTTTTTAAAAATATATATATTATAGTCTTTAAATTTGGGTAGGGCTTATGGATTAGGTAAGAAATAAATATTTATGAACATATGAGAAATTTAACTTTATTTATAAAAAATTATATAGGAAACTATAATTAATTCCCCTTGATATTTGTAGTCTCTTATGAGATACTTGCCAACTTTGCCATATATTTCTCTAATTCTTGTAACTTCCTATGGTGTTCTCCATGTTATTTGTTACTAAGAAAACACTTGGTAACCATAGATTAAATTTCTATTAACTTTCTATTAAAGTTATAACTTATAGGATGGTTATAAATTAATATTCTTAGATAATTGTAATACCCATAACTTTTCATGATAATTGTAACTTCCCTAAGGTCACTATGAAAGTGCCTTCAAATGGAAGGAATAGTAGGAGGGGGAATTGGGAGGAGAAACTTGGAAACAAATTTGAAGGTTGAAAAAGCATGGCTTACTATAGAGATTAATTCAACTTTTTTGTTTTAATCTTCTAAGTTCATTTCTTCCCATTTTTTTAGTTACTTAGCTAATGGTTTAGATAGTATCATGATTGGCATTTAATTTTGGGATTTTTTCTAAGATGCTTTTATAGCTATGTTGTTGAAAAATATTAGACTCCTATTAAAATTTACCATAGAAGAGATTATGTTGTTGAAATGCCTCAAGGGAAATTTAATAGTAATGTGTTAATGAAATTGAATGTTTTGAGCATAAAGCATCTAGTAAAATCTTTGGTATTCTGAGAAAACTGAAATAGCTTCATTTTTTTTAAAGTATATTACCTTAGTATTTCTATCATAAACTTGTCAAATTTTTTAAGGCTCTATTGAATGCAATCTTTGACAATTATTAACTAGGAAAAAATAGAGACTTGTACTTTGTTGTTTACACAACATTATTGGTAGTATGATAATATTGTCTTTATGAAATTGCTTGTTGAGTTTAGAGGGTTTGAATAATTTGTAGTTAGATTAAATTGGAATAGCATTATTATGAAGTATTTTCTCATGTCATTTTATCTTTCTTAAATATTTGAGCTTATAGATAAATCTGCATTTTTTTCTTTTCTCTTTCTAAGTCCATTGAATCCTACACTATTTCTATTTTTTTTGTGGAACTTTCTCTGTTGGGAAATTAGGACTAGATTAGCAAAATTGTGCTGAAACATTTTTTGCAAAATTTTCTTTGTTACATGTAATGTACTATAGGAGCTATATAGACCAAGTGATTGGCGAAAATAGGAATCTTCAACAACTCATAGTATTTGACAAAGAAAGCTGAATTTCTTTAATGATAGCCAATTATAGTTTCATATATAACCCAACCATTTCAAAATTTGCAATAGCAAACACATACTCAAATAACCATTGAGTCTATTTGGAGGTATCAAGACCTTGATGTTACTAAATACCAACAAGCACCTAAATCGTATTTGAAGAATAATTTGAATCCCATGACTCCCAAGGTCATGAGACTAGAGGCCATCCAATGTTGGTAGTCCCAAATGATCATCAATAGTTCTTTTGGTATTAGAAGGAGGTCAGAAATTCTATCATCTAAATTCATAATCCTGATATTCCTAGTGTGCCAATAGTTCTTTTGGCACAAGAAGGAGGGCAAGAAAATTTATCATCTACATTCATATTTTATTGGTTTATTCATAGAGATTTATAGTCTTAGCACATCAAGAGTCCTTTGTTGCTAGTAGGGCTTAAGAAATTAGATGCTCTTTGGATTCATGATCAAATAGACTAATAGTTTAGAAGATTTCAAAGGTTACAAAGAAATTCCTTATTATAAAACTGATTATTTATCAGAATAAGGTTTTTGAGTTTGGAACAAGTAGTGAAGTAAGGACTAGAAGGATAAGAAGTTCACCTCTTCTATTTGGTTTCTTAGTTTATAAGATAAGGTTAAAAAGATATAAGAGATCAAAGATCAAAAGGAACTCTAGTAAGATGGTGAATCCACAACTAGTTAATCCTTTGCAAAGAGTTACACCATTAGGATTTCAAAACTACAATGAAACTCCTATGGAAATTTATAAATATTTGTCTAAGCCTTTTATCCTTGGAAATGCTTACTGAGCTAAAGAACACATTCACTTATTTGAGTTAGTTTTAGCTCGAGCAAATATTCAATATGAAGATCAAACCTATAGGTTGTTTATGGTAAATTTAAAGGATATAGCTCAAATTTGATATTCAAACATACCAAGAAATAGTATTACAAGTTGGAATGATATGAAAAATCTTTTCTTGGCCTAGTTTGACAATCAATTGGATTAACAAAAACTATACCATGAGCTAGTACAAGCTAAGCAAGGAGTTAAAGAATTAGTTGGATATTTCAACATTAAATTTCAAAGAATTTGTGGGCTCTTTTAAAGATAGTATAGACCATTAGATGAAATGATTAGAGATACTTATCTTAAGGCTTTAAATCCTAATACTTCAATTTGGTTGAGGATAACTTCAAGCTTGCTAACATTGAATGGCTACTTTAGTGAAGCTATATAATTCGAAAAATAATTAAACTTGAATCATGAAGAGATTCTCACAACTCAGAAAGAAGAAGAGAAAATGATGATTCCTATGCAAGAGTTTGCTCAACTTAAAGCATTATAGGGGCCATCTCATGTAAATACATAGTAAGATTCTAAGAGAAAAGAATATGAAAGGGGATAGTTAATGAGAGACTTGTTCAACAAAGTGGTGAAACTAGAAAAAGCTTTGCCAAAGGTTAAGATTAAGGAAGAAAAGAAAAATAGAAAATATAAGTATCAAGATACTAAGTTAGTAGAAGATGAGGATGAAAATGATCTCTTTGTGTCTAGCTTCCTTGATATTAAATTAACTAATTAGCTATTTAGTGTTCATTAAGCAAGTAAATATTCTAATAATGGATCTAGTGATACCTCTTCCCTATCAAGATCTAAAGAGGATATATTATTAGATAAAGAGTGTAATAAAAATGAAGAAAATGGGTATAATCTATGATCAGAAGAAAAATCTACTACTTCCAAGACTCCAAATATCATTTCTACTTCATCTAATAAGAGGATGGTTTTTGAACTAGGTAGAAGAGAGAAAAATAAGAGTAAAATAGATCAAGGCGAGTAAAGTACTCAAAATCAATCTTTTAATAAATGGATGAAGAAACTAGATTTTTATGGAGATGGAGAATATGATTTTATTGAAGATATTAAACATGTCAAGGCCAATATTAGCATATATTAATTGTTATAGATGGGAGATCAAGAAAGAAAATATTTAGAGCTTATTAAAGGTTAAAGGAGAGTTGGAGAGTTAGAGTTAAGCTATGTATCTAACATTGATAAGATGAAAAAAACTAGCTATGATTGTACTCTTGATACGGAAGCTCCTCATTTTCTTTTGATAATGAAATTGGAAGACAAATATCCTCCCAATTGTTTAGTTGATTTTGGAGCTACATGTACTATCATGCCATTGACTATATGTAGAAAACTTTTCTTGACTCTTGAAAAATCTAATAAAAAGATTGTTCAAGTGGACAAAAGTAGAGTGAAGATTGTAGGTTAGCTACCCAATGTTTTATTAGAAATCATTTCTAAACCCTATATAAAAAGTAGAGCGATGATTCAAGTAGTCAATAGATCATATTCACATTATCTTTTGTTGAGTAGAAGTTGAAGTAAGAATTTCTCTAGTTACATATCAACAAATTATTCACATATGTGACTACCATGGAAAGGGAAGCCAAATCAAATATACCCATATAGTGAACCTTTGATGAATGAAAAGATTACTTCAAATGGGAAGAACAATGTTGTTGAAAAAAGAGCTTTTGAAACCAAAAGGTATACACTTTAAGAAGTTAAATAACTTGGAGAAAGAAGAATCTTAAGATGAGAGTAAATGGGAACTATACTTTGATGGTTCTTGTAATTCCAAAGATGTAGGAGCCAAAGTAGTTCTAGTAAGGGATGATTCCCCAAAAATATTCAAGGTAATTCATCTATCTTTCCTTTGTACTCCTAAAAAATTTGAATATGAAGCTTGAGGAGTTGAAATTAAATTAGCATTAGAGAAAGGAATCAAGGTAATTACCATAAAAAAAGACTCAAGATTGGTTTGTGAATATATTAAAGGTAATTGTATAGTAAAAAGCTCATTCTTGTGACCCTATAAACATCTAGTCTACAAAATGTTGGCTTAATTTCATCACTACCAAATAAAACATATAGGTAGAAAGGATAATTATATAGTAAATGACTTAGTGAAGATAACTTCATCATTAGATGTGAAAGGAATAGAAAGTTATGAAGGGGTAATAATTGAGAAAGAACATTAGCTATCAATACCAAATAAAATAAAGCATTTACAAGTATTTGAAGATGATGATCAATTGCTTAGATTCTTGAGAAATAAACAAGAATTCAAAAGTCAAATCATACATGAAACAACATCAAGGTTTAAGAAAAATTTTATTCCCAAAAAGATGATTGATTATGAACATGAGTTTAGCAAAAAATTTACTTACAGGGAAAACTATGCAAAATTCAGATGATCAAACTTATGAAGTAGTGAATCTTGGATCTATTGATATACCAAATATGTTAAATGTCACAAAAGGAAAGGATTTATAATTCAAGAAAAATTTATTATTGCTTCTAAAAAATAATTTGAAAAATTTTTCTTGATGTTATGAAGATCTTAAAAATTTTAGATCAGATGTGATGACACAAAAAATTCCTTTGGTAAATAGTTGTAAGAAAGTTAAACAAAAATAAAGGAAATTCAATCCATCATTTGAGCTATCTATTGAAGCTAAGATCAAGAAGTTGTTGTAAACCAAAATTATATATCCAATCCGATATTGAACATGGCTTGCTAACCTCGTTCCAGTAAGGAAGAAGAATGGTGACATTAGGCTTTGTGTAGATTTCAGAAATTTGAATGAAGCCTCTGGAAAAGATAAATACCTACTTCTTAGAATCGATGAGATGTTGATCAAAGTATCAAGTATAATCAAATGGTTTTCTAGGCTATAATCAGATCATGGTAGATAAGGGTGATATATATAAAACAACATTTATCACCAAGTAGGGAACTTTCACTTATCAATGAATGCCATTTGGATTGTCAAATGTTGGAGCTACTTTTCAAAGAGAAATAGATTTAGCCTTTAAAGGTTTAATAGGTGAGTTCGTTGTGGTTTATTTGGATAATATCACTATCTTATAAAAAATAAAGGAAGATCATATTATTCATCTTCAATAAGTTTTTGACAGATGTCATGAGTATGGTATTTCATTAAATCCTAAGAAATGTATCTTTGGGGTTAAATCTATAAGTTTACTAGGCCATGTAATCTTTCAATAAGGAATTGTTATAGATAACTCTTGAATTCAAGTAGTATAGAATATCGAGCATCTTACAAGTAAAAAGTTAGTTAGATCTTTCTTTGGAAAGATAAATTTCATTAAGAAATTTATCCTTGGATTCACTAAAATTACTAGACCGTTAATGCATATGCTAAAGAAAGATGGTCTAGTAGAGAAAATACCAAAATCAAAGAGAGCCTTAGTAGGAATTTAAAAATCTATTAAAGAAGCTCCATACCGAGTAAAACAAAAATTTAAAGAAAACTTCTAGTTATATGCTTTTGCTTCAAATGATTTAGTTGTAGCTATTTTAACTCAAAAGGATGAAGGTCAAGATGAACCAATTGGATTTTTTGGGTATCAACTGAAAGGTTCAAAGCTAAATTACTCAGACTTGAAGAAACAAACATTTGCAAGCATTGAGGCACTTTAGCATTTCAAATATTACTTGGAAATCTCATTAGTTTATATTATGCTAATAGGCCTATGGTCAAACAATTCTTAGCTTAGAATGAAACTGGATTGAAGAAAGGGAAATAGCTCATAAAACTTCATGGTTTCAAGTTTTCATTGGAAACATACAAAACCATTAAAGGAATGGGATTAGCCCTGTTAATAGCTAGAGAAGATGAAGTATGTGTGCTTAAGACTCATTAAGGAAACTAGTATGATGAAATTCAAGAATTCCTTGATACACAAAAAGTTATAAATAGCTTAGCTATAAGTGAGAAGACAACTTTCTTCAAAATGTAAATAAATTTGTGATTAAAGATGGATTATTATATAGAAATAATTTCAAAGGGATTTTGTTAGAATGCATTCACAAGGATCAAATAAGCCTTATTCTAGAAGAATTCCATTATGATGCTAATTTGTTTTATGGATCTCCTAAGTCTACCATGCAACATATACTTTGGTATGATTTTTATTGGCCTAACTTGTATCAAGATAGTAGTTTGAAAATTCAAAGGTGTTACAAATATTAAATTCATGGATCAAAAATCAAAAGGGCTAAAGCTTCTTCAAAAATGGTAATTGTGGATAGGATATTTTAGTGATGGAGCTTAGATTTTATTGGAACAATTACTCCTTCAAGAGCAAGACATAAGTTTATTCTCATAACTACAGATTACTTTACTAAATGGCCTAAAGAAAAGGTTCTAAGGAAAATTGTAGCATCAGATGTGATTCAATTCTTGGAAGATTAGATTCTAAGTCATTTTGGTCTACCTAAAGTGTTGGTATCTGATAATGGACCTAATTTTCAATATGAAGAATTTATAACATGGGCATCAGAAAAGTCTATCTTTCTATTTTCTTCTTCAAATTATTATCCTCAAAGGAATGGCTTATTTGAACTTATAAATAAAAAGCTTATTTTCTACATTAAAATGTTAATGGATGGGAGTCTATAAAATTAGATCAATTACTTGTAATCTACATTATGAACCGACCATATTAGATTTAAGAAGGCTATTGAACCATCAACTTATAACTTAATCTATCAGTTTCCCACTAGAATTATGAACAAGATTATAAGTTTGGTGTAAAATTTTGTGCAAAAATATGGTGAAAAAATTGATAAAGATAGAAGTTTCATGACCTTGCTTATATAAAGAGAAACTGAAATGGAGAGAGCTGAGGATAATTTGTTAAAGAATGCTTGTTAAGTTAAAAGATGGTTTGATAGAAAGGCTTTGAAAAGAAATTTTAAATTCAGTGATCTTGTATTATTATGGAATATGAAAAAGCCAAATAAGTTTTTAGCAATATGAACTAGTCCATTTAAGATCAAGAAAAAATTATGGGAGTTATCAACATTAAGTGGGATAGAGTTGTAGCATTCGTATAATGCTTTACATATGAAACATTATTTTGGATAACTACCCATAACTTAAACCTATATTTATATACATATATACATATATATTCATATATGTATATAATATAGTAATATATATATCTAGAATTAAATAATATTTAACCATAACATATATATCCTATACATAAGTCTATATAATATTATAAAAATATGTATATGTTATAGTGCTAATTTTAAAATATGTAATTTAAAGTGTTAGCTTAATTATTAAATTTATATTATCCAAAGTAATCATTAGTTTTGATGATTGTAAGTGGGAGTGATGGTTAGATAACTACATAGTGGTGAATTAATTACAATAACCAAAAAGTGAAATTTAAATTAGCCAACCATATGATGATGGGAATTACATAAGTGTTGGATAAGTGGCAAATTTGGTTAGTAGAATTGATGGGAATTTCAAATTTACCTTACACTATATAAAGAGATGTGAATTTCTTGGAAATACATCATTTCTCAATTCAATTTTTAAGTGAAAAAGAATATAAAGTGTTTAATAATGAGGTAGAAAGATGATTCTTGAAGAGATGGCAACAAGAAAGCCTTTTATCCCATATGTTATGGGATGCTACCTAGAGCATGTCTTAAGAGCCTATTGTAAAGTAACCACCCATGGAGCATCTATTGAAATCCCTTTCTTACTTTGTCTTTCATATGAGTTTAGATTTTTCACTTGTGGACTTTCAATACATTATAATGTTTGGGGTAGCTTTAATGAATGCACCATTCAAGCTAAATACCAAGGAAAGTTCAATAAATATGATTGTTAGGGAGAGGCTTTCATGTCTCAATACACAAAAGTAACTAGTTGGAAAGAATGTCAAAAATCAGCAATCAAAGAGTTTGATGCAAAAGAAACAAACATAGTTGTTGAAGATAAAGGTGAATACCAAGTTGAGGCTTCAACTAGGCAAGAAGAGAAAATAAGAGAATTCATCAATATTGAAATTACATATGAAAGGGTTCATGATATGAGATTCCCTAAAAGAGTTACTTTAACTATTGTTTTCCCATCTATAGAATAGTTACATGATATTGTGTTTGTATAGTTTCCTAACTTTTGTTAGGAATGAGGTTTTTAATTCATCAAACCTTAAGTTTGATGAAAGTTTTCCTCAAAAGATATTTTTGTTTCTATGTAAAATGAAAATTTTTAAATAAAGTCTACATTTCTTAGGTAAGATGCAAAAATGGGGGCTATGAAATTTTGACACATTTAAGCCATCTTATGAAGCAAAGTTTATGAATTAATTTTTGGGTTTTACAAAATCCAAATGTTATTGGTGAATGAAAGATAGAATACAAGTATAAAAGAGGCAAAATTTCATTGGAGTTTAGTTACTTTCTTTGTAAAATGGAATTATATTAACATGTTAATGAACAAGTAGGGTGTCTACTTTCATAACATGTTGAACTTGGTTTCTATGTTTACTTCTCATTGTCATGAGTAAAAGTATTTGTAAGAAGGACAATAATACTATAGTTTCTCATTCTAATCAAATGGCTAAGTGATAGACAATAGAAGTACCTGTAACCATCCACCTTTATTTGAAATTTTAAAAGATGAATATATCCTTTGAGAGTTGAAATATTGTGAATTTAGAAGATGCTCTAGAACTTGCTAGTTGCGAGTGAATAATATGAGCAATAAAAGAAAAATTTTATGAAGTTATGAAAACATGGAATGCTATTGAACCTTCCAGATTGTAATTATTTGCACATAGTTTTATTTTTATTTTTCAAAAACTTATATGCTGTCCACTACTTAAGCATTGGAAATTTTAAGACAAGGAAGTGTTGAGTTTAATAAAAGCTTTTCCAAATTTACAAATACTTGTTCAAAATCATAAGAGCATCATCTGAGATTTTGAAATAAACAACAAAAACGCATGCTATCACAAATAGAAATTGCATCCTGGATACAAAAGTAAGATGCATATTTTTGGAATAGTGAAAACCTACATCACCAAATCATTTCCAAAAAACAACATTGAGATGTATAAAATTAAAATCCTAAAAAATATTTCTTCTTTTGAAAAATCAATGACACCCATTAGAAGAAAAAGAAATTAGAAAAGAATATTTAAGCATCAATCAAAATTTAAAAGCCCAAACTTGGGTGTAGGGCATCATGAATTCGTAAATGAGCCACAGCACTAAGATATTATTTATTCTAAGGTATAAAATAGCATTATGGGGGGCAGAGATAACATCAAAAACCTTGCAATAGGGACAAATCTAGAAACATTCCATCAATCTAGGCTACAACAACAAGGAAATGCATGACCTCTCTTAACTATATTAGGCTAGAACCCAAAAATGACATCTATAGCTTAGGAAAATCCATTATCAATAATAGTTATAGGAGTAGTGTGGTAATGAAGTTGATGACAACACACCTGCTAGACTCCATCAATGAAGGGCTAGAGAGCATATTTGTTTGCTTGGAAGAAATGACATCAAAGTTGAAGTAGGGCACAAAAAATGGTAGAATTTCCTCCAAACTTGGGAAGAGGATGACACGATGCATGGTATCAAGGCCAGAAGAGATGAACATACATTACAATGTTTACACATTTTATATAAACATGTTGATGAATGAAATGATAAGGCTACAAGGCCTTAATAATATTCTTTTAAAAAGATATATATTGTAGTACATTAAAGTTGAATAGGGCTTATGGATTAGAAAAGAAAGATTTATGAATGTATTATAACTATAACTATATTTTTTAAAAATTCCATAGAAAATTATAATTAATTATTCTTGATATTTGTAGTCTCTTATGAGATACTTGCCAACTTTGGCATATATTTCTCTAAATTTTGTAACTTCCTATGGTAATCTCCATGATATTTATTACCAAGAAAACACTTGGCAACCATAACTTCAATTTGTAATAACTTCCTATGAAATTTATAACTTCTACGATGGTTATAAATTAATATTCCTAAATATTTGTAATACCCCAAACTTTTCATGATTATTGTAACTTTTCTAAGGTCACTATAAAAGGACCTTTGCCTTTAAAGGAAAGGTATTATAGAAGGAGGGGGAATTGGGCGGAGCAACTTAGAAGCAAATTTGAAGATTGTAAATGCATGGCTTACTAAAGACATCAATTCATCTTCTTATTTTTTTAATCTTATGAGTTCATTTCTTTCCATTTTGTTTAGTTAATTAGCTAATGGTTTAGATAGTATCGAGCTTGGCATTTAATTTTGGGATTTTTTCTAGGTTGCCTTTAAATCTATGTTTTTGTGCAATATTAGACTCCTATTAAGATTTACCATAGAAAGCTTATGTTGTTGAAAAGCCTCAAGAGAAATTTAATAGTAATGTCTTAATGAAATTTCCTATTTTAAGCATAAAGTATCTAGTAAAATCTTTGGTATTCAGGTCCCTTCGAGGGGCTTTCCCCGAGAACGCAGAGCCATCAGGTCCCTCGGACTTCCCTTCCGCGCCTCTGGGCTCACGCTGCTGCCTTGGTGGAGCGCTTTTTTGTCCAGTCGGGCAATGTTTCCAAGCTCCAAGGGCTGCATTTTACTTTCCTGTGGTGCTTGAAGGAGGGCACCCAGGTTAACCTTCCGTGTTTCTTCCTCGAGGTCCTCCGCCTTAAATGACGCAGTTGTCACTCGGGGTTAATTTTAGCTCTGTGGTAGGGGGCGGGGGGGCAGGGGGCGCCGGGCCAGTCCTCTGCCCCCACTGGGGGTCTCCTCGCTGATGCTCCCCCTGCTTCCCCCACTTCCCCCACCCCGCCCACTCAACGGCGTCGGGCCGCTTTCAACCTTACCTGGGGACGCCTCTCCTGCCGCAATCCTGCCCCCTCGCCTGCCCCCCAGTGCCCCCCCGAATTGGAAGGCGAAACTTCAATAGGTGGTCACTACTGCTCGAGAGGCCAAGCGACAGACTTCGGAGAGTAGGTGGACCGAGACCCTGGCCTAGTGGCGTGCCGCCCACGAAGCCTAGCTTCAGGAACAAGCACAACAGCTGAACTAGCAACACATGCTTACGATGGAGACCTTGCGGGCCCAGCTCACGGATGAGCTCCAGGACCGAATCAGGGAGGAGCTGTGTCAGGAGGAGGTGGCTCGTCTAACCCAGGAGGTGACGGCACAGGAAGAGCAGGAACACCTGCAAGAGGAAGAAGAGCAACGGCAACGGAAACTCAACCGGGCGCATCAGCACAATGCCCACCAGTGGCTCAGGGGAGGGCACTGCCCGTATAGCATTTTGGGCATTAGCTGTGAGAGCTTCTGGGGGGAGCTCAGATGCCAAATCAGACTCACGTCCGCTAGATTCCACCCTGATGTGGGGGATTCCTCGGCGGATCGGAGCAGGCGCGAGGCTCTTATGCAGGGCTTCCAACAAGCCACTAACTTCATGGACATCGAGGAGCATCGCACCACCCTGGACATGCTTCATGAGCTAGAGCGGCCTCAGTGTGCCTGTCGCCACCTGCCGACTTTCCCCTAGCTCCCCCCCTACCGCTGCCCCCCCGTTTTCTGTTAGTTTTGTCTTGTCTATTTTTTGGGGTTGCGCCCCCCCTTCTGTTGGGGATGCACCCCCCCTCTCTATTGGGGGTGTGACCCCCCCTTCTCCCCCCCTTCTTTTGTGGTTGGGGGTGCACCCCCCCCCCTTTTGGTTGGGGTTTTTGAGGTTTATGCAGTTTTGTGGTTCGGTGGCTCAGCTCAGAGTCCTTCGAGTTTGAATTTTTGTGGGTTTTCGGGACCCCTCGCCTTTTAGGGTGGGCCACCCCTGGTCCCCCCCCCCCTTTTTGTAATTATATACTCATGTACCATACTTTCAGTAATACAAACCCGAACATTCTCTCAAAAAAAAAATCTTTGGTATTCTGAGATGACTTAAATAGCTTCATTATTTTAAAGTGTATTTCCTTAGTATTTGATTCTTGAAATTGTCAAATTTTTGAAGGCTCTATTGAATGCAATCTTTGACAATTATTAACTATCCAAAAATAGAGACTCGTACTTTGTCATTTACATAGAATTTTTGGTAGTATAATAACATTGTTTTTATAAAATTGCTTGTTGAGCTTAGAGGGTTTGAACAATTCGTAGTTAGATCAAAGTACAATAGCTTTATTATAAAGTGTTTTATTATGTTATTTTATGTTACTTTAATATTTTTGAGCACACACAAATTTTCTTTCTTTTCTTTTGTCTTTCTAAGTCTATTGAATCTCACTCTATTTCTAGTTTTGTTTTGGAAATTTCTCTTCAAGGGAAATTAGAATTAGATTAATAGAATTATGCTCAAACATTTATGCAAAATTTTATTTGTTACAAGTAAGGTACTATAAGAGATATATAGACTAACTGATTGGACAAAATAGGATTCTTCAAAAACTCATATTATTTGAAAAAGAAAGTTAAATTTCTTTTATGATAGCCAATTATAGTTTCATGTACAACCCAACCATTTCAATATTCAAAACAACAAACACATACTCACATAACCACTATGTCCATTTGGAGGTATCTAGGACTTGGTGTTGCCAGAGACTAGCATGCACCTAAACCTTGTTTGAAGAACACCTTAAATCCCACAACTTCCAAGGTCATGAGACTAGAGGCCACCCAACATTGGTGGTCCCAAAAGGTCATTGACACCAAGTAGTATTATGATAGTTTTATAATACCTTCATCATGGTAAATATCCTACTGCACAACTGATGCTTCATCTTGTCCATGATCCTAATGGAATACTCCACATAGGAGGCATTAGCTTGAAGCTTGACCTAAGTTCAATCAACAACATGATGATAATAAAGAACATACTTCGATAGCATGAAGACATGAAACACATCATGCATGCTCAAAAGTTGTGAAGGCAAACTGACACAATACAAAACCTCTCTTATGAGCTAAAGAACATTGAATGGCCTAATGTAATAAGGTGAAATCTTTTCTATTGGACAGAAATGTATCAAGCCTTTTAGTGAAGAGAAACAGACAAATACCTTATCACCCTTTGCAAACTCAAGAGGCCTCCTCCTATGGTTCCAATAGCTTGCTTGATGATCCTAAGCTACTTTAAGTTACTCATGAATCTTCCTTAACTGCTATGTCATCCTCATCACAACATATAAATTGATATGATGCCTATCCTTAATTACATCCCAACACAAGTGATTTTTGCAAGGTTTCTCATATAAAACTTCAGAGGATGTTATCTTCAAACCAGCTTGATAGCTATTTTCGTAAGAAACTTCTACCAATGGCAATAGATTATCCTAGATATCTAAAAACTACAAGGCACAAGATCAAAGAATGTCCTCCAAATCTTGGTTGACTCTCTTAAGTTAACCATAAATCTATAAATAATAAGCTAAACTTAAATTTAGCCTAGTACCTTAGCTATTCATCAATGTACACCAAAATAGAGAAGACATTAGGCTATAGAAATACTATGTAATCATAAAATTTTAGAAATAACCAACTACACAATATCCTCCATGGTTGTTGAAGTCTTCATAGCTAGGAAATGTACTAACTTAATCAATAAGTTCACAATGATAAGAATATCATTCTTTCCACTACTAGTGTGAGGTAAAGTAGTAATGAAATCCATATTCATCATCTTTCACTTCTCCTTTAGAATAGTATGATGGTATGAGTAGCTACTTGGTCATTAGTGTTCAAGATTAACCTACTAATAAATCAAACATTTAGCCACAAATTCTTCAATCTACTTCCTCATGTTAGCTACTAGTACAACCTCTTTAGCATCTAGTATATCTTACTATTACCTACATGCATTTGAAGCCTATTGAGATGAGCTTCATCCAAAAAACATTAGTATGATAAATAAAACACATACACATGATTCTTATGATGAAGCAATCCAAGTGTATCAACTACTATAAGAATCACTGAAATGCTTAAAGTTCTCATACCAAGGATCATGTTATTACTTCACACAAAATGTGTCTAACATTCTCTCCTTCAATATCATGGAAAGCATAAAATATACAATATATTAGACATTATGCATATGAAAAAATATACCAAATGTGAAATATATGTGATATTCAACATTGGGTATAAAGGAAATAATAGGAAAATTGTAAAAAGAGAAAGAAAAGAATGCGTTATTAATATGGAATAGCATATCTATATCATGCTTCAAGAGTACTCATTGAGGTTTTCTTCCTTTGGCATCTATCCCTTAGAGGTGATTTAGCACTACCACCATGGTTAGGCCTATAACTCAGAAAAAAGTCATGGCTAGTCCACTTTCTATCCCACTTCACCCAACTTCCTGTGACTTTCTTGTACCAGCTTCGCTAATTCCTACTAGCACAACTTCTAACCTTGGGTATAAATTCCTTAGGTCAAACCCCCAAAGGTTATCTTAAAAGACACATCCATTATTACAAGATGCCCTTTTGGGTCTTAATCATAGCTATGCTTTTAGGTCTTGTTAAGATAATAATAACACTTGTTATGAAGAGACATCATCTTCATTAGGTAGCAACATCATGTGGAAATGGGGATGTGACATATTACCTATGATATTTGACTAGACCACCAAATTATCAATCTTAATAACCACACAACTCAAGGCATCTATAACAACATTACTCTTACATATTTGATACTAGATGGTAAAATCAAAATTAGCCAACAACTCAATGTACCTCCTCTAACATAGGTTTAACTAAACCTAATTTATCAAATACTATAATCCCTTATGATCTATCCAAATCATTAATTTCTCTTCAAACAAGTAGTAATGTCAAACATTCAAGGTAAATACCACTAATCCCAACTCAAGGTCATGTATGAGGTAGTAGATATTATGAGGCATAAGCTATTGTGAGGTATACTACTTTCATCTCTTGCATAAGGACACACCCATAGCCTTCTCTTAATACATTGGTAAAAATGTCAAATTATTTACATGAGGTAGGTGAAATCAAAACAAGAGTCAAGATTAGTACGCCCTTGAGTTCATCAAAGGTAACTTAATAACATGGATCCCATAAGAAACCAACCTCCTACAAAAACAACTTTATGAGAGGCAAAGTGATGCAAAATAACTTCTTGACAAATCTCCTGTAATAACCTACTAGCCTAAGAAAACTAGAAACCTCACAAACGTCCTTGAAAAAAATGATAATAACAAATAACTAATATCTTAGAGGGATCCACAACTACACTAGTCTTCAAGAAAAATGGCCTAAGAATTCAATCTCATGATGCTAAGAGGAACACTTAGAAGGTTGAACAAATAATTGATGTTTTCTAAGCATCTACAAAATGATTCTTAGGTGTTGCTCATGAAACTCCTTGGATGAAGAGTACATCAAAATTTCATCAATGTACATGATAACAAACTAATCTATGTATGATCTCATGATACTATTTATGAGATGCATAAATATTATAGAAGCATTAGTGAGTCTAAATGGAAAAACCAAGAATACATAATATCCATACTGTATTTTGAATGGTTTCCTAGGAACATCCTTCTTCTTGATGCAAACCTAGTAGTAGTCTAACTTAAGATCAATCATAGAGAACATTAAATCATCTAGGTGTAGGAAAGAATACTTGTTCTTTACCATCACCTAGTTTAGCTACCAATAATCAATGCATAATTCCATACTACCATACTTCTTCTTTACAAAGATGAAAGGATCACCTCTGGAAGATATACTTGGACAAATCAAATCCTTGTTAAAAAAATCCTAAAGTTGAATCTTTAATTTTGCTAGCTCAATAGGGAACATCCTATGTAAAATCTTAGAGATAGGTTCTACACAAAGTTTAAGAGAAATAGCAAAATTGACATCATGTATTAGTGGTACACCAAGTAACTCAGTATGAAAAACATCAAGAAACTCATGAATACTAGGAATCTAATAAATCCCTAGTGATAAAGAAAATTTAGAGGAATAAAATAGTGAGAAAGGAATGATCCTTGCTCAATAAATGATGAAACGATCTTAAAGACATAAGATCCAACTTGACCTTGCATGATTGATTATGCACCATCATCCAAACACCATCATGTCTCACCAAGGAAAGTACCTTATGATAATAATCCAAGTAGCCTTGATAGCAAGATAACCAATCCATACCCAAGATAACATCAGAGTTTGTTAGGTTCATGATGTGAAGATCACTAAACCAATTGGCATTCTAAATTACTAAGGTTATAGACCTACAAACATGATCAATAGTAAGCATACAACCATTAACATAGCTAAGGACAAGCCATTGATGAAGAAACCAACCCTCTAAAACAAGGCATCCAACTACAAATAGATTAATGAAAGAATGGCTTGTACTAGGATCAATAAGAATTCAAACTACTAAATCAATAATCATACCTCCAATCTCCATTGCAGTGTTAGGTTGAGCATTGAGTTATTGATTTGTCAAGGCATATACAACCACATGCTGTAGTGATCGAAAACATCTGTGGCTGGAACATCAAGAGGTTTTCGGGCAAATAGTTTAACCCTGGATTTGTGCGAGGTCCATGTTGGAGAGAAACGGAAGCAGGGCACCCTAAATGGGTTGATCAGATAGGGACTTAATCGGTGTATCTTAACCTTATGTAAATTCTCGTTTCAGAAGAGAGACATGTGAGATAGATTGATGATCAATAAATGTAGGATGGTGAAAATAGTGCAAAACAACAATTATAATAAGGAAATAGAAAAAAAAACTTGGGTGAGAAAGTGCACCACCCCAAGGTCACATATTTGATTCTTTTCTTTGCTTGAAAGGTGTACAATAGGTTATGCAATGCCGGAGAGACATAGTGAATTCAAAGGTAACTAGAATGCTCAAGAAAATTTCAACTATGCCTTCTGAAAGCCAACTTAAAAGCCAACTGCACCAAAACGGCAACTCTATTTGCCAAGAAGCCAATCAAGAAGCCAACCAGCCAAGTACTCTTGCCAATGCAAAAAAAAAAGGCCAACCCTTTGAGCATTGTTAGCTGGGGTATTTATAGGGCCAGGAGCAAGAGAGAAACGTGGTCTGGATGCCACATGTCCTGGACCCACAAACTGCTAACATGTCTATATCATGTAGGTTTGCAATGCTGGATGTGAACTTTGTTATGTTGTGACCATACCATTGGAATTGCATGTGTTGAGATCCAGTGTTCTAACAACGCAAGAAAAATGGAGCTTATGCTCTAGGACTACGTTTTCCTTGCCTTTAAAAGTAGGTTCAAACGTAGGAACAATATTTTGGGAGCTAACCAAGGGTATGAAAAATGAAGTAAAATTGTTGATTTTGCCGAGGAGATGCCAAAGTGAGGAAGATTGTTGTCACCAAGTCCTAGAGTCACCCGAATATGTCTTGATGCTTCCATGCCAATGTTGCATCACTCACATTGTTGAACACATTGGTGTAGCATAAGTAGCTACTTGCTACGCTACGCTATGCTACATAGAGTAGCATAGTGTAACCACTGGTCTTAACTGAAATTTGCATAGGAGCTGAAGAACATTTGTTTGCAACTTTCATCGTTCATGCTAGATAGCTTTTGAACTTTTTGAACTCATGTTTGAAATTTTTTTTTTGTTTTTACATCGTTGCTACATTGTGCTACGCTATGTAGCATAGCATAGCGTAGTAGCTAGCGTATCTTTCTTCTTTGTTCAATCTGTCATTTTCTAGCAAGAAACTTTGCTTGAGGCCTGGGGACTAAGTATGATGGGAAGTTTTGAAGGTGGAAGTCTTATCAAAGTTCTGTTTTCTTATTGGAATCACTTGGCAAGACTCTGCTAAAGCATGAGAGTCCTAAAATTTTATGGTGTTTCACTGGCCCCTTTTTGTCAACGTCTAGAAGATCCTCCTGATAGATGTTGATAAAGAATACAAACCACCATGAAGGATAAGTCACCAACATCACTCTCTAGTGGTTTCTCAAACGTTGCTTTGTTGTGCCTAGGAGTAATAGGATAGTTGTGCAGGGAAAAGGGGAAAGGGTGGACTTAAGGGGACAGGTTTAGGAATAGGAAAGATGAAATGTAGCACGGTCACTCATTGGAGTACTTATGAGGGAGTCAGTGCACGTGGAAATCTTTCTTTTGTTGGCTTCTAACCTCTCATCAGAATGTTTAGAGAGGGTTAGTGTGAAATAGCTAGTGTGCCATTTTCTTAGGCACATGTTCTCTTTCTTTTTCGTCTTCTTTTCTTTTTGAGCTATCTTTTTTTAGCTTCATTATGCTTTTGCACTTTTCTTTTGTTGTTTTTTCATTTTCATTTGTAAACAACCTTGTTGTCGCAAGATATGTGTTTCCTCCCCGGGATGAGTTGCATTACATCCATATGGGGCTTTGAACTACCTAAAAATGCTTCCCATGCGATGAGTTGCATTACGTGTGTCATGGACTTTGTGGTTGAGCATATGGGAGGGCTTTACATGTGTCAAGAAAGCTTGTAAAAGATATGTGAAAAGGGAAACTATGGGTGTGAGAAACAATATTATGAAGGTTAATAGGAAGGGAAGGATGTGCACTTCTAAGTAGCCAAGCTAGTCAGAGTGGTCACCTCAGAATGATGTGGTGTCCTATCCTCCTGGTGAAATGCATCTCTAACTGATGCCATCTTGGCTATGTGACGTCTAAAGCAGGAAGGCCAGTAGTGGTTCTAGTAGCAGATGTTGAAGGGGCTAACAACAAGGGGGCTAGGACTTGTGACGATGAGAGTGCTTAAAAGTCCCCACCTAAGGCAAAAATCATGCAGTTTAACTGTAAGCAGAGAAGCTTAACAAATAAATGTCTATTGAGCTTAGTGGATGGTGGGGGTTGGAGGGTAGCAACTTTATGGTTGGGCCACAATAGTGCTAGGACTCTAGCAGTAGGTGCTAATAATGGAAGCTACTACCAGGGCAACGAGCTATGGTAGTGGTAGCTCCATAAGGTTAGCAAGATGTTAGATGACATCTCCGAAGGATCAGCAAGATGCTAGGGGTAGTGGCATCGCATATGTTCCAGAGGATGTTCTTTTGTTAGCGTGAACTGTGTTCTAGAACTGCAATGGCCCACCCCGTGTCGGCACTGTGCAGGCTTTCTTGTTTGAGTGGTGGTGGATGTGAGTTGGGAACATTATGCTGCGAACCTAGTTTAAGGTCCTGGTAGACCATCTAATGTACTAGTTTAAGGTCTCAGACGATCACAATGTGCTAGTTTAAGGTCCTAGCAGACCGCTATGCTAGTTGAAGGTCCCAACAAATCGCTATGCTAGTTTATCATCATAGCGAATGGTGGATGGGCCAATTTAAGGTTTTAGTAGGCTATTTATGCCAATTTAATGTCATATCGGACGTTCTATGCTAGTTTATAGTCATGGAAGACTATCAGTGCTAGTTTATAGTCATGGCGGACTATTTGTGCTAGTTTATAGTCATAGCGGACTATCTGTGCCAGTTTATAGTTGTAGCGGATTGTTTGTGCCAGTTTATAGTCGTAGTGGACTATGGATGCTTACCTTGCTTCTACATTAGATGTAGTATGGCTTCAACTCTAAGTGGTTCACAAGATTTGCAAACTCTCTGCCATCCATGTCTACCAGTTTCAAGGCTTCATTCTCATAGGATTTTGTGACTATGAATGAACCTTCCTAGTTTGTTGAAAACTTGTCTACATGTTCATGGATAGCTTTGAGAACTAGGTCACCCATTTTGATCAGTAGTTGATGTAGGTTTGCATGATGCTTTTGCCGTTGTTTGTCCTGATACCATTCGATACAACCCAGCATCTATGCACGCTCTTCCCATAGGGAGTTAAGGTCGATGATCCTTGACTTGTTGTTCTGGGCTTCATTCATGATGCTTGAAAGGATCATCTACAGTGATGGTACCTACAATTTAAGAGGTGACATTGCCTTAGATCTATAAACTAGGCTATAGGGAGTCTTACCTGTAGCCATCCTGCATGTGATACAATAGGCCCACAACACATAGAGGATTTGCTCATGCCATCACCTCTTTCTATTGCTAAGCATTCTTTTAAGCAAGTTGATGATGGCCCTGTTTGTTGCTTCTACTCAACTATTTTCCTGTGGGTAGTATGGCGATGAGAAAGATTGCTTAATGCCAAGGTTGCTACAAAAGGTTCTGGTTTCCACACTACTAAACTATGGCCCATTTTCTGTCATAATAGTCATGGGAAGATCAAACCTTATTATGATGTTGTCTATGATGAAGTGGAAAACCTGTTGAGATGTAATTTTCCTAAGGAGGATAGCCTCTACCCACTTCATGATGTACTCAGTGGCAGTGATGATGAAGCTATGACCTATGGAAGACTTAGGAATTATGGGTCCTATGATATCTAGTTCCCATCACTGGAATGGCCACGTGATCTTCGTAGGATGCAACTTAGTAGGTGACACGTGTATAAGGTTTGGGTGGCATTGGCATGTGTCACACATTTTGACTTTAGCAAAGCAATCTCATTCTATGCAAGGCCAGTAATACCCTAGGCATTTGATCTTAGCTAGCATGATCCTAGGAGCTATGTGTCCTCCACATAGTCCTTCATAGACTTTGCTAACAATTTTTTGTGTCTCCTCCCCACCAATGCAAGTTAATAGTATTCCATCGAAGGAGCGCTTACATAACATATTATCTCCTACGAGGACAAACTACCGTGCTCGCTTTCGGATTGCATCCCTTTGGGTGGATGTCAAGTCGTGTGGGGGTTCACCATGTGCAGGTAGGCTTTCACATTAGCATATCACTCTTGGATGTTGGTAGGGCTTACGGAGGCCACGTGTACTACTTAGGTGATAGGGTTTGTGCATTCTGTTATTGAAGCAGGTAAAGTTGCAAATAGGTGTGGTGGCATGTTTAACACTAGCATAGCTAAGGCATTGGCTACGGTGTTTTCACTGCGTGGCACATGCTAGATGTTTGTCATGATGAACTATTTCAACAAGTTTTTGTCCAAATCACAGTAAGGTTGTAAGTTCAAAGTTTTATAGGTGTAAACTTCAGAGATTTGATTGACAACAAGTTGAGAATCACCTCATATTGCCAAATGTTGAATCTTTAATTGTTGGGCTACTAAGAGGTCCCTAAGGAGTCCTTCATACTTAGCTAAATTGTTCATACAAAGGAACATGAAGTGGTAAGAAAAAGGTTGAATGTCCCCTGAGGGGAATTTAATGACGGTAACAAAACTACCACCTCACATGGTTGAGGCACTGTCGAAATGCAAAATGGCCTCGAAATGCAATGGCATAAGGTTAATACTACTAACATGTTCATTGGGGAATTTGGGTTCTATGGTTGCCTAATTATCAATGAGTGATGTTGCAAGCTATGTAGCTATCTCTTATCCTTTCATTGACAATTGGGCTACATAGTGTAAATAGAATTTTGTTGTCATTGCTTTCCATCAGGCTATCCTGTTACTTTCATATAAGTTGTTCGTGATAGCCCGAAGTACGTTTCTTTTGCATATAATGTTCACTTGGCTACAGAACAGGTAGTGTCTCCACTTATTTAGTACAAACACTAGGGAGATACAATTCCTTTTCACTTCATTGTATTTGGCTTCATATGAGATTAATGCATGGGTCAAGTAATAGACTAGGATTTTTAGAGTTGTCTTCTCTTTTTTGGCATAACAGTGCTGCAATAGATGTGTCTAAGATGGAAAGGTAGATGTAGAAAGGCTTATCCCTCTATGGTGGGTAAATAGTTGAGAGGTGTAAAAGTTCTTTCTTTAAGTCATCGAACGCTTGTTAACATTGGGTTGTCCACTCGAAGTTAATCCCTTTCTTTAGTAAGTGTTGCATGGGGTGTAGCTTATTAGTCAACCTTGCTATAAACCTTCTGATGAATTGTATTCTACCTTATAACCCACGCAATTCTTTAAGGTTAGTAGGGGGCACCAGGTTAATGATGGCCTTAACTTTGTTAGGGTCTACCCATATTCTAGCCTTTGACACTACAAAGCGTAGTATGTGTCCAATTTTAACTTCGAATACAGATTTCTTAGGGTTAAGACACAAGTCATGCATGTGACAATGCTTGAGGACTAGCTCTAGATCTATGGGATGATTGATAGCTTTCTTATGCTTAACTACTATGTCATCCATGTAATCGTTGAGTCTCTCTAGGACGTAGTTGCTAAATATGTAGGTCATGGCTCGTTGATAGGTTGCTCTGGAATTCTTTAAACCAAAGGGCATCATAGTGTAAAAAAACGTTCCCTAAGGGTTCATAAACGTAGTTTTCAACTGATGCTTTGGATTGATGCGAATTTGATTGTAACCCAAGAACCCATCCATAAAGGATAATAACAGATGACCAACCATAGTGTCAATAAGTTGGTCGATACTTGGCAATAGGAATTCATCTTTAATCATTTCTTTGTTCAGATATCGGAAGTCTATACAGATTTGTATACCTCCTATTTTCTTAGAGACTACAACGATGTTTGAGACCCATTCCAAGTAATTGACTGCATGAATGAAGCCTGCTTGGTTTAGCTTAGTGATTTCATCATGTATGACTAGTGCAATTTTTGGTTTAATTTTTCAAGCCTTTTGTTTAATTGGTTTGACACATGGGTCCAATAAAATGTTATGTTGTATTATCCATGGGTCTAAGCCCAACATGTCATCGTAGGACCATGCAAATACTTTAATGTTTTTCTGAAGGACTCTGGATAGATCAGCTTTCATTTGTTGATCTAGGAGGGAACTTAGTTTTAGTGTCTTTACTTCCCCCATGGATGTATTTATTGGTACTTCAATGAGAGGGTTCTCAGTCACATCCCTAGCCTCTAAGTCTAAGGCTTGAAGCAAATGTTCGGGCCAATCTAGGGACGTTTCTAGGGACACTACAATGTTATTAGTAGATGAATCCTAGTTTATCGACTTTAAGTTCAGATATCTTGCAAGATTTCCATGAGGACCTATGAAAGATAAAGGTGAGTGTAGATCATGCTGCATGGCCATCTTGTTCAACTTTCCACAATAAGGAAAATCCCAGTCAAGTAACACCTATTTGTAGCATTAACATGTAATAAATATTTGCAAAGCAATAATGAAATATGAAATGATCATCAAATATTTGTCCAAGTTTGCAATTTCCTAGTTTAAGGTCTTGGTAGGCCATGAGTAGGTTCAAACATGCAAGAAACATTAACTTTACTAGTTTAAGATTGTGGTGGACTATAACACTGCAAAATCTACTTCTAAAATACTAAATGGGTGTTAAAGCTACTGGTTTAAGGTCATGGTGGACTGTTAATGGGTGGAGTTTGGAAACTAAGGCTAGTAGTTTAAGGTCTTTGTGGACCATTAATAGGTTGTAAGGGTAAGGCTACTAGTTTAAGGTCTTTGCAGACCATTAACAGGTTTTGTAGATAAGGTTACTAGTTTAAGGTCTTTGTAGACTATTAATGTGCAAGCTTTGTAGAGGTAGGTTGCTAATATAAGGCGGGACGGAATTTTTGGTTGGGCCCACCTATTTGCAAATAAGAATGTTACGTTATCATAGGTTTATGACACAAAAGTACTATGGTACATGGGGCATCCCACATTACTTGTGGTGCAAAAATGGCAAGTTCTTTTCACCATGTCGGCTATAAATAAGGGTATACCCTTGGTAAACTTGCCGTTTTCATTGTTAGAGCACAAAGCCAACATCTAAAGCGTAGCGTGATTGTGCCAAGAGAGAGTGAAGCGATATAGCGTAGTAGTTGACAGCATTTGTGAGTGAAGCAATGACACCTAAAGACAAATGTAAGCATTGAGGGCTCGCTAAGGTGGACGATGTCAAGGACACTTTGGGATGCCTATCTTAGGCATGCATTGAGGTGTGGGAGGAGATTCCATCTACTTAGTAAGTTGCTACATCACCCTTTTTGTTTCGACTTTAGCAATCATTATTCTTGGAATTCGCATCTTTTGCAATAGTTTTGGTCACCGTTTTGGCCGCTACGCTGTCACTGTTGTTGGTTGGGCACCACAAATGTACAGATGTTATGCTATAATTGCATGCGGTGTCTCCTTGACTACCATTGTTGCGAAGGCCTTTTCATGGGGGTTTCAACGAGTCTTGATAGCTTAGCACATGGTTAGTGTAGCATGCCATCCTCAGGAGGGTTTGGCCATCTATAAGATTTGAAAATTAAGACACGTGTTTATAGTAGTACAATGTGAGTTATTTCATACAACCGAATTATGGTTGGGATGGATGTAGCATAGTGAACTCTTACTTTTCTACACTTTGTAATGTTTTTATTATGGTATGATAATATGTCATAAGGTCTTTTGGTTTGTCTTATTGTTACTCTATTGAATCTGCAATATTGCTGCATTGCTAAATTTGTTTTTGTTAAGTTTTCCACGTTGCCATGCTTGTCATAGTAATGCATTGATTTCATCATTGTATTACTGTACGTATACATGTTACTCATCATTTGCTACATTGCGTGTCATCTAAGTGTTGTTGCATTGTGAGTTTTGATGACTATGCTATGCTGTAAGGCTTGTTTTGTTATCGCTTTCTTATTGGATTTTTAGAGATTTTTGCAACTGCAAAATAATGCTATGTTGCATGCAATGAAAATGTCATGGTATGCTATATGCAATGAAAATGTCATGCTACACTATATGCAAACTTCACTCGTACATATTGCTAACGTCTAGTGCTTCATTATGCAAGGTCATGTTAAAGCTTATCCTAATTATCTTGGAGATTGTAGGGGTCCTATGTTGCCTGAGCACACCGATGGCCAATGTCCCTCCTCCCCATGCATGTGTGGAGTGATAGTTGATCTAGTCCTAGGAGGGCACATGAGACTTCCTACAGTTCCTCCTTAGCCATTTTAGTGTGATCATTTGGTCATACTTATCGGTGGAGACAACAGTTGCAATCATAGAAACCCTACTGCCTGGGGCAAACTAGGGTATTTTGAAATTTTTGACCAATGGGTCAATTGGGGGCAAGTAGGTAGATGGTTCCAACGAGCATCCAAAAAGCTTGAGATGCTTAATTTGGATTTGGAAGATGCCTGAGTATAAGTGTTATCACTTATACAACACATTGTTTGTTACCTATCACATGGGCACCTACTTTTAGAACCCACCTGGAACCATTTATTATGTCAATGAGTGAGTTCTACAAAGCTCACAATGTGGGTCACAAATGGTGACGCTGATCCTACGGGTCATTTGCTACATTGTGTGTCTTCGGGGTGAAAACCAAGAGCATGTTAGGGTTCATAGTATCGAAGGCCGGAATATGGGTGGACCCTGACAAAGTCAAGGCCATCATCAACCTGGAACCTCCCAAAAACCTTAAGGAGCCACATGGTTTACAGGGTAGAGTACAGTTCATTCGAAGGTTCATAGCAAGGTTGACCAATAAGTTACACCCCATGCAACATCTTCTAAATAAGGGGTTTAACTTCGAGTGGACAACCCAGTGTCAACAAGCCTTCGATGACTTGAAGAAGGAGCTTTTACACCTCCTGACTATGCATCCACCACAAAGTTACAAACCCTTCTTCATCTATCTCACCACCTCCAACACATCTATCGTAGCATTGCTATGTCAGAAGCGTGACGATGGTTCTGAGATACCGGTGTATTATCTAAGCCATGCACTAATAGCGCATGAGGAAAAATACAATGAAGTGGAGAGGAACTACCTTACCTTATGTACTATCCAAAATTGTCAGTGTAACACTGGAAGAGAAAAAATGAACGCCTAATGATCTCTGGAGAGATACAACAGACCCTGCCTTCGTGTGAGGGAAAGCTAGAAAAATGAAGGTAGAGTGCCTTGGATGGTCTGCACACAAATCAAACAAGGACTTTTGCTAGCATACGTAATGGTAGTGCACCAAGTTATCGTAAACAAATGAAAATGTAAATGTGAACAGGCACAAATAAGGTGTAAATAGCATAAGAAGAAAATACTGTAAACTGTAAATATGATTGGAAAAAATGTAATTGTTTGTATTGATTGAAAATTACAAAGAAGTGCACTGATCAAAACATAGTTGCAAAATGATTACAAGGAGGACATTTAACCTTGATGTGAAGGATGTATAGATGCTAAGAGAGTGTAGGTTTTCTGGCTCCAAGGTGTCCGACATGTGAGATTTGGATCCTCAAAGTTGCTCAGTGTGACCAAGTTTTGTTTGGAGAAATTTGCCCAACGTTCTATGCTCTTGTGTGTTTAGAATTGCAAACTTTGGTTTAGTGTGAGATCATGGTATTTATGTAGGTTTGAGCATAGGATTCAAATTTTTGTGGAAGATCCATGGTTACCGGATGCGAGAAATGCAGATCGGGCGACAGGTGTAAACGTTTTGACTGGATGCACAAAAGTTTACAATGTACAGGGTGCAACGTAACCAAGATCTCTTATCTTGGTGTGTATGATCCGCTAAAAAAATGAAAAATTTACAAAGAATGTTAAAGTACAAGATTGGATTTAGATGTTTGGCCTGCGAATCTGCAGATCTGTGCTGACGTCAGCATCTCGCGTCCAGCGTCCCAGGGTGTCAGCGTGAACATCAGCGTTTCCAATGTTTATGATGCATTTGGAGCCCATTTTGACCTATGAGAGCCATTTTCGAAGTGGATATGCATGCCTGAGGTCTAAAGGATTCTTCTTGTCAAGTTTTAGCTCATTCATAGGTTGTTTCGGCTCTGTTTTAGGGCTCCAAAAGTTGGTGACATTGACCCGTATGCTGTGCAGCGTCTGAAAAGTAACCCTAGCGTCACCAAGTCAAAATGGCATATTTGAGGTTAAAATGTTGATTTTATAGAGGTTGGGACCTGCTAGGAACCTTGGTGAAGGTCATGGAGAGTCCTTGTGCTCGATTTCAGCCTATTTTATGTTTCGGGACTCCAAAAGTTGGTGACACTGAGCCTTACATTGTGCAGCGTCTGAAAAGTAACCCAGCATCACCAAGTCAAAGTGGCATATTTGAGGCCAAAACCTTGATTTTCTAGAGGCTAGGAGCTACTAGGAACCTTGGTTAAGGTCAAGGGGGGTCCCTATGCTTGATTTCAGCCTATTTTGACTCAGTTTTGGGGCTCCAAAAGTTGGTGACGCTGACCATTACGCTGTGCAGCATCTGAAAAAGTAACCCTAGCATCACCAAGCCAAAATGGCATATTTGAGGCCCAAATGTTGATTTTATAGAAGATAGGAGTTGTTGGGGACCTTGGTGAAGGTCATGGAGGATCCTTGTGCTTGATTTCACCTTTTTTGGCTCATTTTTGGGGCTCCAAATTTTGGTGACGTTGATCCTTATGCTATGCAGCGTGTGAAAAGTAGTCCCAACGTAACCAAGTCAAAATGGCACATTTGAGGGCCAAATCTTGATTTTATGGGGACCTTGGTGAAGGTCATGGGAGGTCATTGTGCCCAATTTTGGCCTATTTTGACTAGGTTTTGGGGCTGCAAATGTTGGTCACGCTGATCCTTACGCTATGCAGCGTAACAAAATGTAACCAAAGTGTACTTCGTAAAAACCAAGCATTTTGAGCCCGAAACATTTGATTCTGAATGCTAGAAGTTGATGTAGATACTTGTGGATCTTGAGGGGACCTTGCCTATTGAATCGTGAACCATCAGGGGCTATTTCGAAGTCCTCCAAGTTTGGTCATGCTATACTCATGCTTGGGTAACTGCATGACTTAGCTTGAATCTTGTTTGAAAGTGCTAGGCCAAAATTTTGTGGTGTTTTCATTGGCCCCTCTTTGTTGATGATTGGAGGAATTTACCTAAGAGGCATCGACAAAGAAGTACAAAACACCACGAGCAATCAGATATCAAGCATTATTCTTTGGCACTTGGCTAGATGTCATCACATCGTGTTCAGAAGTACCTGGGATCGAGAAATGAGGTTTTGAGATGTATAGGGAGAAGGTTTGTAACTGTGAGGTTGAGGGTTGATGAAGGGATGGTTTTGTTTAACTGTGGGAAGGGGAATGCTCTTGTGTGAACACATCATGTTGGTCATTGTTAATGGCTAGTATCTAGCAAACTTGGGACCAAGGCATGGGATGTGCATCCGTTGGAGGAATGAGACTCTTGTATTCTATTGAAGAGAACTCATTGTCACAACCAAAGTCATGCAGTGAGGTGGTGTATTCTTTGGAGAAACAAGACCCTTGTTGAGTGTGAAAGGGAACTCATTGTCCAATAGCCAAAGCCACGTGATGAGATGCAATATGATTGTTTGAGACATGAGTGTTTTCTTCCAAGACAAGTACCTTCCTGCCTGGGGCTTGTATGGGAAGTGCCAAGGGTCTTCTGATGGATTTTTTTCTTTGATTTTTTATTATTATTTTTATTATTATTTTTGAACAGATATCTCTTTCAATGTTATACTCGTACTCGTGTACTCGTATTTGTTTCATGTGTTGTATTGTGTGTTGCAACTGCCCGGAGAGTTATAGTGTGCAACCATGTGTTCAGAGTTTTGGGGTGACTGGGATGTATCTGGAAATAGGGTAGAGAGAACATGTTAGGGAATAAGGGATGTTTAACGGTTTGATTAACCTAGTTGAAACACCACAAAAATTTTGAGTTTGGCACTTGTCCAACAAGAAGCAGATCCCCGTGACCCACAGACGACTTTGGCTACATTTGAAGTCACACATGGCAATTTTGAGGATCAAAACATTTGGTTTTTACCAAGTGTTGTGTCAGCGTATACGCCCAGTGTATACGCCCGGCATTTTCAGCGTATACGCCCAAAGGCCAGCGTACACGCCTCACATGTACGCTCAGCAGGTGCAACAGGAGCAAGAATTGAAGCAAGTCGATGTCCAACATCTATCAGCGTATACGCCAGCATCCATCAACGTATACACCCAGTGTATATGCCAGCATCCATCAGGGTATACGCCCCAGCGTATACGCCTAGCGTCCACCCAAGTTCACATGCCCAGCAAGTCCAGCGTATACGCTGGCCTGATGTAGCGTATACGCCCAACGTATACCATATTTATAAATTGTACGCACCCGGTTGACACACCACATGTCTCCCAACCCGATTTTTCCGGTAAAACCCCCCCTATAAAAAGCCTAGTGTTCCGCGTATTCATGGTCGGCAAAAATATACCAGAGCAGACCCAAGAGCAATTACGCTGCAAACCAGAGCCTAAAACCCTCTTACGCTGGAAGTCCTGTATGCCGAGCACAGTCTCTACGCTCCGCCTACCATGCGAACCAGCCGCATCCCTGCACCCACCAGGGCTTTACGTCCGCCTTGTGTTCAGCCACAACTACGTTAGACTGGTGCACTACATTTCGATTTCATAATACATTTTACAGTTTACAGTTTACAATTTACAGTTTACACTAATTTATTGCATGTGTTTATGCTTACGCTCGTTTACATTTACGCTCTGATTACGCCGCCTATGCTCTATTTACACTATTTACGTTGTCGGCATCCTGTTTACGCTTTACGCCCAGTTTATGCCCTGTTACGCTGTGCACTCGGGTTCACGCCATGTTTACGCTGTGTTCAGGTTTACACTTACTTTACGCTGCGTATATCAGTTTATGTTGTTTACGCTATTACACCATTTACATTTTGCTTACACCCTGTTTTCACTATTCGCTCCGTTTTATGCCCGCTACACCATTTACGGATAACCCAATGTATAACACTTCGGTGACGCTCGGAGAAATCCTTATCTGATCCACGTGCGGACCACTCAAGGTACTCTACCTTCGTGCATTCCAGCTCGTCCTCAGGTGAAGGTAGGGTCATCTCTGCTCGTCCTGCGATCCCACGGTCTCTGTTTTTCCTTCCAGCTGGGGACCGACGATTTCAGGCGGTACAATTTTTGGTGCTAGAAGGAGGGCCTCTGCCTTAAACTAGTTGTGCTTCAGAGCTCTCAGTTTCTACGCTGTTGAGTACACGCTGACTTTTTTCCAAAAACCTCCTAGCATTTACGCTGTATAGTTTAAAACCTTACCTCCAAACTTTCCAGCGTCTATGTTGATCAACGTCTACACTACCCTGTTTAAAACTCACCATTTGCAAGTCTTCCAGCGTCTATGCTGTTAACCATACGCTAACTTTGTTTCAAATTCCCAGCGTCTACACTGCTACAGTGTTCTTATGCCTGCTACAGTGTTCTTACGCCTGCTACAGTGCTTTTACGCTGCTATAGTGTTTTTACTCTGCTACAGTGTTTACACTGCTATAGTGTTTACGCTGCTACAGTACTGCTACAGTGTTTTTTCAACAAAAACACCCAAAACGGGCCCGTTTCGAAGCCAAATTCGCTGCGATTTGAACCTACTTCAAACTAGTCTGAGTACTAATGGCCATCAACATGAATCACCTTGTCTAAGGCATACCATACACACAACATAACGATTCCAAGATGACTTCATCTTACCCGAGATCACCATCCGCATACGACTACAGTTCATAATTTTATACTTAGCCAAATTTTCTCCCATTTCCATTGTACACGCTAGACACTTAGAAAAATTTTCAGTGTTCACACACCGGACACTCTGCACACTTAGCCCGAAACAAACTCAGTAGTTGTTAGCTAGCTCATAAGTTGCCCCGTCACACATCACCATGGAGTCATCCCCGACCTCTAATGCATGCACCTTCGTAATCCTCACACAGGAACAATACAACTTTATCTGTGTGAAGATTCAGCCCAACCTTCCTCTTGACACTATAGAATAGGAGGCAAAATGAAACTTCAAGCGCATATACATGGGAGGTCATGAATTCGTCCCCTCTGTATATGACGTCATCCCCCTTTCTGAGCCTCAGCATAGACTCATCTCCCAACTCCTTATGGAAAGGAGCCAAAACTCATGGCGATCCACTGAGGAGGCCCAAAACCAACATGATGTAGATGACTTTGAGGCACAATCTGAACCTGAGTATTCATACCACACCCTCAGTCCCCATGCCTACGTGAACCCATCACTCCATCCTCGCATGGGACAGACAACCACTCACCAAGCATCAACGAGCACACAAGCACCAGTACCCCAACAGAGATTACCCACCCCCATCTCCACCCAGTACATACCACATGTGCAAACACATGGGGCCACCTTCACTACATCGGCCCTGCACATCCAGGGTGTCACTTCACAGTTTGTGGCTAGGCAAGGAACCATACCCCTTGTTCAAAAACCCACTCACTTCAATGTGCCAGACCCCATAACCACAACTCTAAACATTGCTCCACAGCAACAAATTACAACCCAACAACCTCCCCAACCAACTAATCCACCTATTGCTCAAGAGTGGGCAGAAGCAAAACAGATGATGCAAACGTTAGCAGATGAGATAAAGCCACACAGAGCTGACAACACTGAACAAGTTAAAGTACTGGATTTCTACCGCGATGATCCAATTAGCTCTTTAGTGCCATCGTTAGCTTTACCCAAGGGAATCACACTGCCCTAGTTAACCAAGTACAATGGGAAGGGAGATCCGAATGCTCACTTAGTCACATTTCGATCAGAAACTCTATTGCTTCAAGCTTGGCCCCACGCAATCTTGCGAGTGTTCGCTATGTCCTTAATGAGTGTAGCCTTAGACTGGTACCGAGCCTTGCCTCGTAACTCCATATCCTCTCTGGAGGACCTGTTACATCAGTTCGTTACGCGATTTAAGTACAACCTCAAGCCTGAAGCCACACTGGATATTCTGATACAGGTGAAACAAGCACCACTCGAGCCTGTGCAAAAGTTCATCCAACGATGGAGTGCAACCCTTAACGAACTTCATGAGCCCATCCCTGAAAAGTATTTGCTTAAGATTCTGAAGGGAGCCGTGAATGACTTCATTAAGTCAAAACTGTACTACCTAAGCGCTCAAACGTTGATCCAAGCATTCACACAGATCAAGAACATTGAACAAGCTGCACAAGCCAGCAATGACCCCGCCTATGTGGCTTACAAGAACCAACACGTTGCCAAATAAAAGGCAACAACGAAAACTGTGGCCGCAAGCATAAAAATAACTAACACCAGTACCAACCCGCCTACAACAACAAGGGCCACCCCAAGGCCCAGCTTTCAGCGTAAAGATCGCTCTAAGTACACACCTCTACCTGCACAACCTTCGGAACTACTAGAGCACCTCCTTAAAGCCAGGAAAATCTAATACAAACACGTAGCGGAGAATGCTCACTGCCGACATGACAGGTACTGTGAACTACTGAGGACCCCCACCTTAGCAGCACCAAACGAGCCCCCGGTTCCATGACATTTCAAGTTAGACCAATTCTGTCATTACCACCATATGTCTGGTCATAATACCGACACCTGTCGTGCGTTAAAGGATGATCTACAAG
>MNCI01000808.1:842127-949848 GCA_015680685.1 Gnetum montanum
CCTCACCTACCCAGTGCCCAACCGTAGGAAACGTCTCAACCTCTTCTCCCTCAAGAGTCAACCTTGCCAACAACATAGGTAAGAAAACCAACTGGCAATAGAAGAAAATGAACCAACAACAAACAACACTTGTAGCCGAGATAAAAGCCACACACAGTACACAACAACTAAATGCTGGGGGCCCTACCCCTAATCTCAAACAAACCAGGCCCAAGCCCTCAACCCATACAGAGGCAACCAACACAACGGCAGACAACACATACTTGGTAGCTACATTGGCCCAGCTGAAACAAACGCTCAAAAAAAAGAACACAGCCATGAGCTTGTACGATTTGGTCATGACATCATCGACTCATCGTGAAGCCTTAGCGCAAACGTTAGCATCCATTCCTGTTACAGAGGACATCCCTGCTAACATGGAATCCATCCATGCAATGATTTCACAACACACACCACAAGGATTGGGTTCAAACACCTTAGCCTTTCGTGATGATGCAGTTAAACTTAACCCTGAACGAGCGGAAGTAACAACAACTCCATTATCGAATAGTGTACGTGTTGGGCAATGTACTATTAACAGAGTGCACATTGATGACGGTGCGGCAACAAACGTAGTTCTATACTCCGTCATCGACAAACTAGGCATGGTAGATGAGATCATGCCAACAGAAACCACGTGTCTAAAATCCTTCAATGGATCATGTATCACATTCAAGGGCACAATCAACTTAGCCTTTGTGGCAGGTGAACAATTCCCCACCACCACGGAGTTCACTGTCATAGAAGAGATGCCTAGTTTCAACATGATTCTTGGCAGACCATGGCTAGCACAACAACGAGCCGTTTCCTCACCGATACATCAAGAAATCCACCTTCCATACGAAGGTGGACAAGTCATTATACATGGAAACAACACTCCTTTTCAAGCTGACCACAACATAGACATGTCACAGGTCTTGAAAGAGAAGCCTCTTGAAGCAACACCCACAACAACAAACACAACACCTAGAGCTAAAACGCCCGAACGAGGGGTAAAAACTGAAAGCCTTCCAAAGAAAACTAGCATGCCTCTTAGACCATGTCCGACTAAGAAACAACCGCATAGTCAAGACTCCCCTGTGGCCAAAGACACGTCTAATCCCCACCCACTCTTCACCTTTGTTCGTTGTGCATACATCAGCTTAGTTATCATTTTACTAGCTTACGTGCTCGCATGTGGCCCGAAAAGGCCTTAAACTAGAACACGTGGCCCGAAAAGGCCTTACACTACCACCTTTTCACATTATTTTCTATTCACTTGTGCATTTCAATTCATGTTTTCTGCAGTGGCTATTTAACATTGTTTTCTCCAGTTGCTTTTGTTTACAGGATCGTATGGACGCACATGCATCCATCCACCCTGACAGTCCTGGCATCATGACTTAAAACTGATACCACAGAATTTCCTGGCGTCATGATGGTAAACTAACATCACAGAGCTTCATCTGACATGACACTAAACTATCACACTCATTCACCAAAGTCTTCTAAGACTATAAACTAGCTTGCCTCTTCATAGTCCTCCACGACTATAAACTAGCATCGTACCGTCCGCTACGACGATAAACTGGCAACGTCCAACGGGTTACGACGTAAAACTAATCCATGACAGTCCGCTAAGACTATAAACTGGCCAGATCATTTCTAGCACATTCATCTGCTGCTGTAATTCATGACATGTCTGCTGCATCATTCATCACACTGGCTTTGACAACACTATTGCTGCTCATTCTGTTTGCCTCAAGTTTCACATGGTGCCTCCATTTGCATCAGTTACATTCATGCCTGAAGTGTTCACTAACTCATTTTCTTGTGGTTTTCTTGTCTTCTTGGAGTTATGTTTGCAGGATGACGCTCAGAAGTTCTCGTACGAGAGTGCATTTCATCATAGGCAACAAGATGAGGCAATGTCCATTAATCCACCTTGCAAGACTAAATCAAACCGTTAACCTGTACATTCCCATTCCCCGAAAATTTACTATCTGTTCACCAAACTATTGCACATTGCAAAACATTACAGTAGTCACAACACACAAAACACAACATTCGCACATGAGTACAAGAACAAATTCAAGTTTAAAGAAAAAAAAAGGCCTTAAATAGGTACCTTGGCACTTCCCATACAAGCCCCAGGCGGGAAGTTAATGGTCTTGAAAATAGGTACTCATGTCAAAAGCAATCAAGAAACATCCTGTTGCATGGCTTTGGCTCTTCGCTAACAGTTTTCCCAAAGAAGGGTGTTGTTCCTCCAAAAAATGCAAAACATCACCCTGTGGCTTTGGTATTGACAACAAGTTCTCTTGAACACTAACAAAGAGCACTGTTCCGCCAAAGGACGTGCATCGCATGCCTGAATTTCAAGTCTGCCAAACAATGGTTATCGACAAGGACCAGCATGCCGCACACCTGAGCATCCCATTTCCCCAGCATGATCCCTTGGGCAGTCACCAATCCCCACAATCCCTTCTCTCCTACCAGCTACCAATCTCACCTTTTCAATCCCATACACTACTGAACACGGTGCGATGATGTCTAGTCAAATGGCAGAGGAAAAATCTTTTATCAAGTTGCTTGTGGTGTTTTACGCTTCTTTGTCGACGCTTCTCGGGTCGATTCCTCCAAGCGTCAACAAAGAGGGGCCAATGAAACAAAGGTGACCTATGCAAACGAAGGTGAGCTATGCACAACGAACAAAGGTGAAGAGTGGGCAGGATCATATGTGTTTTTATCCATAGGGAAGCCTTAATCATGTGGTTGTTTCCTAGCCAGACGTGGTTTAGGAGGCATGCTAGGTTTTGGTTGCTCTGGGAGGCTTTTGGTTTTTACCACTTGTTCGAGCGTTTTAGCTCTAGGTGGTGCGTTTGTTGCCATGGGTGTTCCATCCATAGACTCTCCAGAGACTCTTCTTTCAAGACTTGTGACATGTCTATGTTGTGGATGGCTTGAAAGGGAGTGTTATCACCATGTATGATGACTTTTCCACCTTCGTATCGAAGGCAGATTTCTTAATGTACCAGTGAGGAAATGGCCTGTTGTTGGGCTAGCCAAGGTCTACCAAGAATCATGTTGAAACTTTGCATCTCTTCTATGATAGTGAATTCTACGCTAGTGGGGAATTGTTCTCCTACAACAAAGGCTAGGTTGATTGTGCCTTTAACTGTGACACGTGATCCATTAAAGGATTTTAAACACATGGTTTTTGTTGGCATGATCTCATCTGACATGCCTGGTTTGTTGATGATGGAGTATAAAGCTACATTTGTTGCCACACCATCATCAACGTGCACTCTGCGAATGGTACATTGCCCAACATGTGTACTAATTGACAATGGAGCTATTGTGACCTCCCCTCATTCAAGGTTAACTTTAACTACATCATCGTAGAAGGCTAAGGTGTTTGAACCCAATCCTTGTGGTGTGTGTTGTGAAATCGTTGCATGGATGGATTCCATGTTAGCAGGGATGTCCTTTGTAACAAGAATGGATGCTAATGTTTGTGCTAAGGCTTCGCTATGGGTCAATGATGTCATGACCAGGTCGTACAAGCTCATTATTGTGTTCTTTTATTTGAGCATTTGTTTCACCTGGGCCAGTGTAGCTACAAAGTTCGTGTTGTTTGCCATTGTGTTGGTTGCCTCTGTAGTTTATTGGGGAGATTGTTAGGTTTTCATTTATTGCTGTGGAGCAACGTTTAGAGTTGTGGTTGTAGGGTGTGGCAGGTTGAAGTGGGTGGGTTGTTGAACAAGGGGTATGGTTCCTTGCCTAGCTACAAACTATGAAGTGATACCCTAGATGTGTGGAGCTGAAGTGATGAAAGGGGCCCCATGTGTTTGCACATGTAGTATGTACTAGGTGGAGGTGGATGTCGGGAATCTCTATCGGGATACCAGTGCTTGTGTGCTCATTAACACTTGGTGAGAAGCCATTTTTCCCATGCAAGGGTGGAATGATGGGTTCACGTAGGCATGCTGACTGACGGTGTAGTACGAATCTTCATGTTTAGATTGTGTCGCGAAGTCATCTTCCTCATCTTAGTTTTGGGGCTTCTCAGTGGGTCACCGTGAGTTTTGGCTTCTTGCCATAAGGAGATGGGAGATGAGTCAGTGTTGGGGCTCAAAAAGGGGGATGATATCATATACAGAGGGAGTGAATTCATGACCTCCCATGTATATGCACTCAAAGTTTCATTTTGCCTCCTATTCTGTGGTGTCAAGGGGAAGGTTGGTCTAAATCTTCACACAGATAAAGTTGTATTATTCCTATGTGAGGATTACAAAGGTGCGTACGTTAGAGTTCTGAGATGACTCCATGGTGATGTGTGATGAGGCAGTGTACAGGCTGGCTAACAAGTGCTAAGTGTGTTTTGGGCTAAGTGTGTAGCATGTGCAACGTATGGTCATGGTTGAGTGTGCAGCGTGACCAATGTGCAGCATGTGGAGCATGTCAAGTCTATGCGGTATGTAGCGTGTGCAATGTGCAGCATGTGAAATCTATAGCATGTGAAATTTAAGTTGTCAAAAATTTTCTAAGTGTCCAGCATCTGAACACTAAAAATTTGTCTAAGTGTCCAGCATAAGAACCTGGTAGCGTGTGAAAAAATTTTCTAAGTATAAAATTGACAGCGTATGAACTACAGCGTGACCAACTATAGCGTGTGGAAACTACAAGCAACATACAAGGAGTTCAATAGGTATAGCATATAATTAATGTGCACAGTGTATAAGAAAGGGTGAGGAGCAGCTTGACCAATGTCAGCATGACCAACATCAGCTTGACCAATGTCAGCATGACCAACGTCAGCTTGACCAATGTCAATGTGACCAACGTCAGCTTGACCAACATTGGTGTGACCAATGTCAGCTTGACCAATGTCAACGTGACCAACGTCAGCATGACCAACATTAGCTTGACCAATGTCAGCTTGACCAACATCATCTTGACCAATGTTAGCATGACCAACGTCAGTGTGACCAACATCTAGGTAAGAAAACTAAGTCTTGGACATAGTGTCTTAGAAGAAAACTTAGATTTGGATGCTATGAATAGTGTCAAAAAAGAGAGATAAGGATGATGAACACTGTAAACAATTATCGAAACTAGCAGAGAGTCAGGACGTTGAGGGCAGTGTCTAGATCTAAGAGGGGAAGGTGCAGGATGCTCTGATTCAAGCAAGAACATGTTTGGAAAATTATGAAATAGTGTTTGGACTGGATAATAGGATTTATGAGTAGGAAACAATGCCTGAACGCTGGGAACAAGGCATTGTAGGAATGCTGACAATCACAGCAGTGTGTGAATGCTGGATCTGGGATGCTAAGAGGCAGATCTAATGGAGAAATGGCCCTCCTTCTAGCACCAAAAACTGTACTATCCAAAATTGTCGGCGTAAGGCTAGAAGAGAAAAAATGAACCCCTAATGATCTCCGAAGAGATATAGCAGACCCTGCCTTTGTGTGAGGGCAAGCTGGAAAAACAAAGGCAGAGTGCTTTGGATGGTTTGCACGTAGATCAAATAAGGACTTCCCTTAGCGTAGGTAATGGTAGTGCACCAGGTTATCATAAAAAAATGCAAACGTAAACGTGAACAAGCACAAATAAGGTGTAAACAGTGTAAGAAGAAAATACTGTAAACTATAAATATGATTAGTAAAAATGTAACTATTTGTATTGATTGAAAATTACAAAGAAGTGCACCGATCAGAACATAGTTGCAGAATGATTGCAAGGCAAACGTTTAGCCCTGATGTGAAGGGTGTACAGATGCCGAGAGAGTGTAGGTTTTCTAGCTCAAAGGTTTCCTGCATGTGAGATTTGGATGCTCAAAGTTGCTCAGCGTGACCAAGTTTTGTATGGAGAAATTTGCCCAGTATTCCATGCTCTTGTGTGTTTAGAATTGCCAACTTTGTTTTAGTGTGAGATTGGGGTATTTATGTAGGTTTGAGGATAGAATTCAAATTTGTGTGGAAGATCCATGGTTACCAGATGCGAGAAATGTGGATCGAGTGACAAGTGTGAACATTTTGACCAAATGCACAGAATTTTACAATGTACATGATGCAGCGTGACCAATATCTCTTATGCTGGCATGTATGATCCATAGTGTAAGAGCTTGATATGCTAAAAAATGAAAAATGTACAAAGAATGTTAAAGTACAAAAGTGGATCTGGATGTCTAGCCTTCGGATTTGCAGATCTGTGCTGGCGTTAGCGTCTAGTGTCCAGTGTCCCAGGGTGTCAGCGTGACCATCAATATTTCCAATGTTTATGATGCATTTTGAGCTCATTTTTGACTTGTGAGACCTATTTTTGAAGTGGATCTTCATGCCTAAGGTTTAGAGGATGCTGCTTGTCAGGTTTTAGCTCATTCAGAGGCTATTTTGGCTTTTTTTCAAGGCTCCAAAAGTGGGTGACGTTGATCTTTATGCTGTGCAGCATCTAAAAAGTAACCCCAACATCACCAAATCAAAATGGCATATTTGATGGCCAAATTTTAATTTTTTGGAGGTTGGGACCTACTGAGGACCTTGGTGAAGNTCACCAAGTTAGAGTGGCATATTTGAGGCCCAAATCTTGATTTTCTAGAGGCTGGAAGCTATTGGGGACCTTGGTGAAGGTCATGGGGAATCCCTGTGCTTGATTTTAGCCTGTTTTGACTCAGTTTTGGGGCTCCAAAAGTTGGTGACACTAACCCTTACGCTGTGTAGCATCCGAAAAAGTAACCCCAATGTCACCAAGTCAAAATGGCATATTTGAGGCCAAAATTTTGATTTTCTGGAAGTTGGGAGTTGCTGGGGACTTTGGTGAAGGTCATGGAGGGTCCTTGTGCTTGATTTCGGCAAGTTTTGGCTTAGTTTTGGGGCTCCAAAAGTTAGTAACGCTGATCCTTACGCTATGCAGCATATGAAAAGTAATCCCAGCATCACCAAGTCAAAATGGCACATTTGAGGCCCAAATCTTAATTTTCTAGAGGCTGGGAACTGCTGGGGTCCTTGGTGAAGGTCATGGGGGGTCCTTATGCTCAATTTTAGCTTGTTTTGACTGAGTTTCGAGGCTACAAAAGTTGGTGACGTTGATCCTTATGCTATGCAGCATAAGATAATTTAACCAAAGTGTACTTAGCCAAAACCAAGCATTTTGAGCCCAAAACATTTGATTTTGAATGCTATAAGTTGATGTAGCCACTTGTGGATCCCATGGGGACCTTTCCTATTAAATCGTGAACCATCGGGAGCTGTTTTGGAGGCCTCCAAGTTTGGTCATACTGTACTCATGCTTGGGTAGTTGCATGACTTAGCTTGAATCTTGTTTGAAAGTGCTGGGCCAAGATTTTGTGGTGTTTTCACCTTAGTGTTTGCACTAAAAATGTGGAGGCATTACCTGTTCCATAGTACAACCAACATCATTTGCAAGAGAAATATACTTCGGGCTATCACTAACAACCTATACGAAAGTAGTAGGATAGCCCGATGAAAGGTAATAACCGTAGAGTTCGATTTACACTATGTAAGCCAATCATTGAAAAAGGGTCAAGCCATAGCAACCCAATTCACAACCTCGCCTATTGACAACTAGGCCACCATAGATCCTAAATTCCTGGATGAACATGTTAGCAATGTCAACTTTGTCTCATCACATCTAGAAGCCACTTTACACTTCGACGGCGCATCAACCACATGAGGAGGTAGTGTAGCTGCCATCATCACGTTCCCCTCTAGGGAAATGCATCCATTCGCTTATTATTTTTCATTCTCATGCACCAACAATGTGGCAAAATATGAAGGGCTACTTAGAGACCTCTTTACTACCCAAACACTTCACATACAACACCTGGAAATCTAGGGAGACTCACAACTAGTCGTCAATCAAATCACTAAGGTCTATGCTTGTAAGCCCATGCACCTGCAACCCTATTGTGACCTAGCAAAAATCCTTCTTAAGAAATTCATGACCATAGATGTGCAACACATGCCACGCAATGAGAACACCATAGCAGATGCCTTAGCTACCCTTGCATTAAACATTCCATCACATTCCTTGGAAAACCTGCCAACGTCAATTATCGAGTGTGTAGAGCCTATCACTCAAGTGGAACACGTGGCCTCTGTCAGCGTTGCAGATACCTAGGAGTGGTACGCCAACATTAAGGCTTACCTACAGCATGGAAAACCCCCAGGCAGAATGACATCAGCCCAGAGAGATGCAATCTGTAATCGTGCTCGGCAATACATGCTCATGGGAAATGATGCCCTATTCTAACATTCCTACAATGGGATATTGCTAGCATGCGTGGGTGGAGAGTAGGTGCAGAAGGTAGTTAATGAAGTGCATGAGGGGCTCTATGGTGGACACATAGCACCTAGAGTTATGACTACAAAAATTAGATGCCTAGGGTACTACTGGCCCCACATGGAGCGCGACTGCCTATCAAAAGTCAAGACGTGTGACATTTGCCCGAGATACGCAAATATCATACACATAGCACCCGCAGACCTACATCCAATGCAAATCACATGGCCCTTCCAATGATGGAGACTAGACCTCATAGGGCCTATCACACCTAAGTCTTACACAAGGCATAGTTTCATTATCATCGCCACTGAGTACTTTACCAAGTGGGTGGAAGCTATTCCCTTGAGGAAGATGACATCTCAGAAAATCTACCATTTCATCCTAGACAACATCGTAACTAGATTTGGGCTTCCAATGACTATTGTGATAGATAATGGGCCACAGTTTAGCAGTACAGAAACCTGAACCTTATGCAAAAATCTAGGCATTAAACAATCATTCTCCTCCCCCTATTATCCGTAGGTGAACGAACAGGTGGAGGCTACAAATAAGTCTATCATCAATTTCCTAAAGTGGATGCTCAACAATAGAAAGAGATGGTGGCATGAGAAAATCCTCTACGTCCTATGGGCCTACCAAACGACGTTCTGGACTGCAACAAGTAAGACTCCTTATAGCCTTGTTTATGGATTTGAAGCTGTGTTGCCTCTTGAGTTGTAGGTACCTTCACTTCGGATGATCCTGTATGATGTCATGAGCGAAGCCCAGAACAATGAGTTCGAGATCATCGACCTCAACTCAATAGAGGAGGAATGCGCACAGACGTTGAGACTCATCAAGCACTACTAGAGCAAGCAGTAGCAGAAGCATCATGCAAACCCATGCCAATGGCCAGTACAGAAGGGACACCTCATCCTCAAGGCCATCCGAGATCATGTGAGAAAATTCTCAGACAACTGGGAAGGCCCTTATGTGGTCACCAAAGCCTTCGGGAAAAGATCCTTTAAGCTGGAAGACATGGATGGCAACGAGTTCGCCAACCCAGTGAATCACTCATACCTCAAGTTGTACTACGTCTAAAGCACAATGACAACCACCACCATCCACTACAATGATAAACTGGCAATAGCACCAAGCAGCATTTGCAACGATGTTAAACTAGCAGCATTGAGCACTATCTTCCACGATGATAAACTAGCAACAACAGCAAGCAGTGTCTACTATGAAATTAAAATGGTATGTACGGTCTATTGGGACCTTAAGCTAGCACACGGTCTACCAAGACCTTAAACAGGGTTCGCGTCACATCCCCAGCATGCACCAACACCAAATGCACATCAAACAAGCAGGTGCGATGCCAACACATGGGTGGGTCATCGTAGCTCCAGAATGCAATTCACAACACAATGAGAACGTGGTCTAGAACATACATGACGTTGTCACCCTTGGCATCATGCTGATCCTCCAGGGATGTCATAGGGCATTACACTAGCCCTTCGGACCTACCATAGCCACGACCCCTTGCCCTGACGGTAGCTCCTTGACCAGTGCCTACAGCTAGATTTTTTATAGTATTTTGGGCTAATCACAATATTTTCATCCTCTGACCCCCTACCAAAAATGTTTAGCTATGTGGTATCTAATACCATAGCTGAACTAGGTGTCCATGCCCTTGGCATGGATTCCAATGCATCCGCACTTAGAGCGGCACCTTCGAGGCTGGTTCCTCCACGCCGATGCTGCCAAGGCCACTGTTGTCCTTCCTTCTTTGGTCATCATACACCAGCAATGATGTCTAATAGCTTCAACAATGGTAGTAGCCAACAAGACCTTTTCCCCCAATGGCACGGCTTGCAAAAGTAGCAAATGCTACAGTGCCACGAAGTGAGTGCCTCAACTAGCTTGGCTACTACAGAGTGCAAACTCCCATAGCGCGCATAACACAGCTTGTCACCTGGGAAACACTAGTGCAGGTTCCATGATGTACATAACACAACTTGCCATGTGGAACACATATGTAGGCAGGTCGAAAGCCTACATGGATGTAATGCAACTCATCCTGGGAAAGAAACCTATCCTACGGGAGGTCGAAGGACAGTTGAAGTAAAGGTGAAAATGCACACGACTCCCTCAGAGCACTCTAACGAGGGATTTCAGCTAAACCTCATCCTTGCCCTTCTCTTGTGTCTCCTTTCTTCCTACTTTGCCTCTTCACTCCAATGCAACACTCTTAAGTGTAGTTAAGTGACGTCCCAACACTCACCGAGTGACAACCGTAGCATTTTGTCTACTATGGTGTTTCATATTATTTGTTGACATCTATCGAGCCTGTCCTCCAAACTTCAACAAAGAGGGGCCAATGTAACACACCAAAAAAATGTGAGGTAATCCTTGCTTCACAGGCATCGCAATTCGTGCACCGTTATGACAGTTCATTGGGAGAACGCTCTAAGTTCAGGTCAGCCAATTCGGTAAATCTTCTACTTTGGGTATGAACAGGCTCTACAGTTCACCTTGCCTATCCACCCAAGTAGTCCTCCCCACTGATAGCCTACTCAAAAATGATGCACGGAGTTGGCCATAGCATTCTGGATGCACAAAATAGTTCAGCAAGTTTTCTAAGTCATCAAGTTTGCTATGCTCTGCTATGTAGCATAGCAAGCTTCAGAAAACCTTTGCAAAGTAGAGTGCCATACTACACTATGCTACATAGCATAGTGTAGCGTAGCAACAACCATACAGCCAGTTTCACGACCCAACTTCAAGTCCTTCAAATGTCCCTTTTCGTCAGGAAGCGGCGGACCATGTCTATTGCTATGCTACGTTGAGCTACATGGCGCAGCAAGGCATAGAAAACCTATGGAAGAGACAGAGGGTAGCTCAAAGAGAAAAAATTATAAGGTTGCAAATTCCCCAATGCAGGAAGCAAGGTTTGTAGATTGGCCAAGTTTTTATGAGTAAGGCAAGATGCTATGCTACATAGTATAGGAAGCATGTAGCATATGTGTGGTGAAATGCAGGACAATGTGCTACGCTACGCCAAGCATGCTATGCTACGACACACAGCAAATCATGCATGTGGTTGTGCGACATCAATGCACTTCATCTAATTGGACCATTGGCACATGTCTCCAGATGCTAACGATGCAGTTATGACATGGCAGGCTCACAGTTGCGGCATTGCAGACTCACAATCACAATGGTCATGCACGTCCAACAATCATACTGGCACATGCAATACTAGCAAGTCAACGAAGTCCCAGGGAACATGGCTTCCGAGCCACCCTTTTGCATGCCCTTGGTCCTATAAATAGCCCAACGACCAACATTCAAAGATCCTCTTTGGTTACTCTGGCTATTGCTGAATCCATATTAGAAAGTATGGCTTCTACTTAATGGGGAAATGAGTCCCAAGATTATGAAAAAAAATGATCTACCCATTAGATATTGGGATGTAATGAAATATATATTGAAAAGAAACACTCTTGTTAAAGACAAGAGACCATTATAAAGTTGAGATTTCTTAGGCAAGGTGATAAGGATGTCAAAGAATTTTACATCAAATTTGATAATCTATTTCATCAAGATAAGGTAAACTAAGAGATTTTAGGAGGTATTAAAATGATGTACCATTAGAATTTATCTTTTCATAAGTCACAAAATATTAATGAGGCTTATGATGTAGCACTCAAGGTTGAGAAGAAATTAAGTGGATTTGGAAACAAGAGAAAAAAAAATTTCAAGGGGAAGGAGGGATTCAAATTTGAAAAGAAGTCTAGGTAAAAAATTAAAGACAAAGATGGTATTCATGACAAGAAGACTGAAAGAGATCATGTCTGCTACTACGCTACGCTAAGCTACATGGCGCAGCAAGGTGTAGAAATCCTATGAAAGAGATAGAAGGTAGCTCAAAGGGCAAAACTGACAAGGTTGCAAGTTCCCCAGTGCAGGAAGCAAGGTTTGCAGATTGGCAAATTTTTCACGACTAAGGCCAGACACTATGGTACATAGTGTAGCAAGCATGTAGCATATGTGTGGAGAAATGCAGGACAACATGCTACACTATGTTGAGCATGCTACGCTATGACACATAGCAAAGCATGCGGGTGGTTGTGCGACATCAATGCACTTCACCTAATTGGACCATTGGCACATGTCTTTAGATGTTGACAGCACAATTAAGGCATGACAAGCTCAAAGTTGCGGCATTGTAGACTCATAGCCACAATGTTCATGCATGTCCAATGCTCATACTGGGACGTGCGACACCAACAAGTCAACAAAGTCCTGGGGAACATGGCATCCAAACCGTCCCCTTTGCGTGCCCTTCATTCTATAAATACCCTAATGACCAACATTCAAAGATCCTCTCTGGTTACTATGGCTTCTGGCTCTCTAGCTCTCTCTTTTGGCTTCTGCTTCTACTTCTTCCTCAGCTTATGGTCCCGCTCAATTTTTGAATTCTCTACAAAGTAGCTGACTTTTCCCCTCCCAGGTACTCAAGTTCTCCTACTAGCACGTTGCAGCATCCAGCATTGTAAGATTTCTGTTTGACACTGCAAATAGTTAGCATTCCCAACTAACATTATGTTTTTTCCCCTTTCTAACACCTTGGTAGAATCCACACATTTTCAACACCTAAGTTCGTGCCCAAGCGCACAACCTGCCTGCTCTGCATGTCCTGGTTACTCTCGGGATCACTACACTCCATCACACTGTGCAACCGACTATATCCACCCTAGCAGAGCAAACTTGTAGCTTCGGAGCTATGCATTTTTCTAACTACATTTTACTTTGTTTCCTGCTTACTATTGCATGTTACATTGTTTCCTGTTTTATTTACTTTCAAGCATTATTTCGCATTTTGTCCCTGTTTTCAAATTATATGTTGCAAAAGGCTATAGAGATGCCGATTAAGTCCCTGTCTGATCGACAAGACCATTCAAGGCACCCCATATCTGCACACACACACAACATGGCCCTCCTGCAGATACGGGGTCAAGACTATCGCGCCAGCTGACCCCTCAGCGTTTTCCAGTCTCCAATGTTTTCGGTCACTACAAGTAGCTCAAAAACTTTAGTGCTTCAAGAGTAGAGAATGGAAAAGTAAGCAATGGGAATGTTTAATTCACAAAATAGACAAGGTTAAAGATGTGAAAATCATATAGTTGGAGGAGATATCAAGCCAAGGTCTTCAAATAAGTAATCCTACTACTCCAAAAATTGAAGATATTTTTGAATTAAATTCATGTGCATTAATGAGGAACATGAATAGAGAAGATCATCCTAATAGAAAATTGTTGTTTCAAATTGGGGCTAGATATTTTCTTAGGGAGAAATTGATTTAATTTTTATTTAATGAAGAAGCCAAAGAAATTTTTATTTCTTCTAAGGTAGATGCTAGACTAAGTTTGATAAGTAATCCTAATCCTAGATCTTATAATGTGCATTGGTGATTAGATATTTCTTTCAAGAGGTGAGAAAACAATGTACTTTGAAATTTAAAATTGTAGATTTTAATGATGTACTTCTAATAGATTTTACTGATGTAATTCTTGATAGGTCTTGGAATTTTGATAATGGTGCTCAATTTGATAAACTAAGAAACATGTGGAGTGTAGCTATATCTAATGGAATCTATGAGTTGATTCCAATGATAGCTAAAAAATTTAGGTAGCAAGGCTCAGTTAATGCTTTGTTAATTCCTCCAGGAGAGAGAAACTATATTAAGAAATATGATGAAACCAATTTTGGATTTGTTGTTATGAAAGTAGTTACTACTAACCATGATGATGTGTAGGTTGAACTTCCTATATGTCTACTAGATTTGAAGAAGAAATTTCCAAAGGTTTTCAAGAAGGTAGATAAAAGATCTAGTGAAATAGAGATCAATGAGAAAAGGAGATCCCAAGTATCTCTTACTAAACAAGTGAAAGTTCAATACTCAAAATTTTTGAGAGTTAGAACCAAAAGCTTTATGAAAGGGACAAAGAGATCTTCATAGTTTAAGCTATTTTATGTTGTTGATCAAGGAGAGTTCATACCTCATAAGTTATGAAAAGTGAAAGATCAAGGCTAATAAAGTCACAATGATAAAAGGACTTCTTCAAGAAGGATTAAGAAGATCACTAGAGGATATGATACTTGTTATTTGTATAATTGTTTTGTACCTTGTTACAATGGAAATAATATTTTTTAGCAATTTAAGACTATCTCATGGGAGAGAGATGAGTCTGCTAGCCAAATTATGTAAAAAAAAATGATTTCTTTGATGCTGAATTTTCTATTCAAGCGATGGAGGAGAATTTACCTTTAAATTTGGTACCACCAAAGTGGAATGTAGAAGCTGTTGATGATTCCTTTGAAGAGGAGAAACCATCGAAGTTGAAGAATCCTATGTGGAATCTTAAAGCTTTAAGCTTTTATGTGATTAGAAATCCATATGTTAAAGATAAAATTGAACAAAATATGGATAGGAGAAGCCATGAAAAGTAAGTGAGTCTAAGCTTTACCTTACAAATGGTAGTAATGTTACTAATGTAGAAACTAGTATGTTGGATTCTAGTTTTTCACTTTAGCATGGTAGTGGTTTACTCCATTGTGATGATGAATATCATGATCATTATAGTGATTGTCATGAAATTATGAGTTATGTTGTGAATGGTAAAAGTAATGTAACTTTTGATGTCATTGTTGGTAAGAGCAAGATTAATAGTAGTAATATGTCTGAATTTGTATTTCATAATAAGAAGGTTATTATTGATGTGGATGTGGGCACTGAGAGTGATGAAATAGATTCTCTCAGTTGTGAAATAGGTGGATAGTGTAAAGGAAATCTACATTGTGATTTTTATTGGTGGATAAAGGATGAGTAAGAGACTTTCAAATATCAAGAAGAAGATGAACTTTGATGATGAACCTCAACTTTGCATTGACTTGGTGCAAGAGACAACGGATCTCAATGCATAAGTAAAATCAAATCTTGAGAACACGAATAAATAATAAATCCTTAAGAGGAATGAGAATAAATGAAAGCCTAATTTTTCTATTGGTGATTGAGTTTAGGTGCACTTAAAAAGGAAAAATTTGAGAGGTATTAACTTCTTCAGGTTGAGAGAAAAGAAGATTGAACCTTTCAAAATCAAGGCTAAGATCAATGATAATTATGTTGAGATTAATTTACTAGCATGTGTTTTGTATTTAATTGTTAGATCTTTTTTAATATCATGGACAAGTTCATAAGAAGACCATACTAGGTAGCATCAATGAGTTGAAGGGGGCTATTGATTAGTCCAAGCCTTCAATGAAGAGGAAGAAAATCATACTAAAGAAAAAGTAAGGTTCTAGTATTTGGAATCTAGAAGGTTTCTAGTATTTTAAATCAATGAGTTAGAAGGTTTACTATTATCCATAAATATTGATGTAATTTAAAATTATTGATAGCATGAGTGAGAGAGAGAGATATCTTAAGTGTAGAGAGCTTAGTAAGAGAGGGTGGCATAGCATATTAAGTGTAATTTATGATTGCAACTCCAAGGTTAAATTGTAATGTGTTGGCTTATGTTCTATTATCTTGTGTCTAACTTGTGAGTCAATATCTCATTTTTTGATTATGGGAGAGATTTCCTAATGGTTGTATTTTTTATTGAGAACTATTATGTGGTTCTAGAACCTCATGCTCTATAATATTATTTGTGCAATTGAAAGGTTTTTGAATGTTTGTGGGTTTTGAGAATCCTATTTTAATATTCTAATTGAATAATTGAAGATAGTTGGTTTTCTTATTTTCTATAAAATTAATTATGTTTTTATAATATCTGTATTTATTTTTTGATGGTGATTAATTATTAAAGTGAAGTTGCTCCAATTATCAAATTCAAACATGAGTTTAATCTCCTTGATTTGCTAGTTCACCAAATCTCCCTTAAACTCTTCTTATAATGCCTTCCAACATTGCTTGGATGTCTACTTGACTATGATCCCAATACTAATTAATTCATATATAAATGTACAAATCATTATTTTATGAAAATAATATTACTTTTTGATGATCTTTCATTCCTTCTTTTCTTATATTGTCAAATATTTAATATGAATGAGAATTTCAAAATTTTTTTCAACATACTTTAAAATTTCTTTAATTTGTAATAAAGACCTCATGAGATGAATCTAAAATGTAAAATATTAAGAACCATTAATAGTCAAAGAATATCTAGTAATTTTCTTCTCTTTCATGCTAAAGAAAAATGCTTCTATACCATTGTTGAAGATTTTTATAGTGAAATAAGGTTTTCAAGATGCATTAATGTTAAACTTTTTGACTTAAAAACCCACTAGAGAAGTCACCACAAGTTAACCAAAAGTCCTAGAGAGATCATGATATTAAAAAATTAGTCATGGTAAGTGATTACAAGTTGTTGCAAGATGAAAAACTATGAATACCATAAGTGAACCATCGGTTGTGGTTGAAATGATAAAATTGTTGAAGTTGAAGATGCAATCATGATTATAAAAGAGGTAACCATGAGTCATGGTCTATTGAATAATATGGACTACAAGCTAGCCACAAGTTAGGATGTTTATCCACTTCCATCATCAGTTGTGATGGTCAGTCACAAGCTAATCATGATTTATGTTCTTATATGATTTCATAACTAAATAACAAGTGCACCACAACTCAAGGTAAGGTTGTGACATTGCAATAGTGTAAGAATAGTGAACTTTAGCCAGAGTTTTGGAAAATATTTAAAAGAAAGGATCCATAAATACTACAATGATGAAATTTAATCCTACATATGAATCAAATCTAGGCCTTACATTAATTAGAATACTTAAAAATAGAAAATTAAAATTTTCTTGAAAAAACCTTTGAAACTAAGAAGAACTTGTAAACTTAAATAAATTTAATAATTGAGAAATACGAAAAAGGATTTAGAGCATGTAAAACAAGTAAGAACTTGAAAATTGAATTGAGAAAATGAGAACAAGGATGAGAAATAAGATCAATTTATGAACATAAAAGTAGCTATAAACATGAAAATGAATTGAGATCAAATGAGAATAACTTGTAATCAAAACATTGAGAACATGTAAATAAGAAAAAGCATGATTTTTAGTATGAGCATGATTTATAAATGGAAATGAGCATATAAATTACAAAAATTAGATGCCTCCATCTTAATATTTCTAGTAACAAATGAAGCATGATTTATACAAGTATGAGGAGGTTACCATGCATGGCCACTACCTCTCTCACAATTAAGGCTCATTAGTGAGCACATCACTACACTCCTAGAGCATGTCTCCACATTTTTCACACCTCGTATAGAAGTAATAACTACACTAACCAACTATGAGCATGTTTGACATCCCTAAACCATGTAATAACTCCAACTATGATACTTCATAATCTAGTAATAACTTCATTATTCTATGTACCTATGCATGGATGTGCACATTACTTTACAACATTTATTTTTAAAAATAAAACATTTAATTATATATACTCCATAGAATAACAAGCTACATGACCTATGAACTTCAACACACAAGGAAATAACATAGAACACATAAGCACACTAGACAATTTTCAATACTTTGAGTAGATCATAAGAGCTCTATATATATGATATAAATCAAACACAATTAAATATGAGGAAAAGAATATGGATTTATATTCTAGTAGATTTTTAATTCATACTTAAATATCATCTAATTAAGGGTACATAGTGGTAGATGCACCAATTAAGATAGCTAGGAAACTATACAATCTCACAATCTTATCTTGCTTAAGGGATGAGATAACCACACAACATCTCTTAGACCCTTGGTGTTAATAATAGATAGTATCCTTTTTAATACAAGATCAAATATTTTTAGTGGACATTATATGCTTGTTTAAATTTAAGAATAAAATATATGTTTTGGTATTAGTCAAATAGTAGCTTCTTGATGAGGTTCATTTTAATAAGATTTACCCTAGTGGTAATAAAATGTACTAGAACCTCAAGAGGCATTATTGGTGGTTTAGCATAAAGAGAGATGCATAAGAGTATATGATTAAGTGGTCGATGTACTAGTAGGATGAGGTAAAGAATCATAGGCCAAGTGGTTTCCTTCATTTCCATGTCATTCCAAAGTGAAATTAGAAAACCATTGGCATGGATTTCATTATAGGACTATGTTATAGTAAGAGTGAAAAGGATTCCATTCTTATGATCATCAATATTTTAAAGATATTACATAGTTCTTTCTATCAAATATTGTTAGATTAGATTGTGTTTGAAGTAAGATTGTTTCTGACAAAGATCCTAAGTTTCCTTCTAGATTTTGACTATCTTTTCAAAAGAGCTTGGATACCAAGATAAGTCTTAGTTCAACTTATCATTCATAGATAGATGGCTAGACAAAGAGGATGAATTAAATTTTGAATAATATGCTCAAAGATTATGATTTAGGCTAGAGAGAGAATTGCATTAGAAATTTTTATTTGAAAAAAATTACTTACAACAATAGTTATCAAGAAAGTTTAAAAACATTCCTCTCTGAAGTATTATTTTATGAACCTTACCATACACCTCTTTCTTTAAAGACCATAGAGGTTAGATAGAAAACCAAGATACACATCATTGAAGAGGCTATAGAATACATAAAATTATCAAAGATAAATTATAAGTAGTGCAGGAAGATATACAACGTATGCCAAGAATAGAAGAATATCTTTATAGTTCAATAATGGAGATCAAGCATTTTTAAAAAATCTCACTATTAAAAGGAATTATGAGATTTCATAGAAAAGGGAAGCTAACATCACAATACATTGAACCCTTTCAAAGTTTTAGAAAGGTTAAAAAATATATTTATTATATAAATATTCTATAGTAGTTATAGTCTATTAATCATGTAATTCATGTTTCTATGTTCAGAAACTACATTTTAAATCCTTTGCATTCTCTTTTTATCATTGATTCTCTTTCCTTTTCATAAAAAAGACTTAAATTATGAGTTATCAACAAATAGAAGAAAAGGGAAGAGTAAAGAATAAGAAACATGTATTTACCTAAAACCAATTTTTGTCAATTTGGAAGAACCATTGATGAGTCTTTAGAGGGAGAGTGAAGCATGTTGCACTCTCCAATTCTCCTAAGAGTTGCTCTAGATCTTTGACAACATTTGGAGCATCCTCGAGAATTGGATGCAAAGATGATGGAACTCTAGCCTATACTAAATCTTAGTCTACCTTGAAGTTGCATAACTAAGACTCCTATAAGTGGTAGACACCCTCATGAATAGAATAGGGTTTATTATCAGAAATTTGATGACTAATACATCAAAGAAGCACAAGTTCTTCTTCGGTAGCTGCCACTATCTACCCCATCGAATAAGAAGTACCTAAGATAGAAAAAGAAGGAACCACTAGAACAGACTTAGGAAGTGGTGTTAGTGCTTCTTGTAGAAGGGAACCTCTTATAGGTTTCATAGCAAAAGAAGGCATGCCTAGTTATCTAGATGGATAAATGGAAGTCTATTTGAAAGTGGCATCTGCATCCTCTCTGTCCATCTCTCAGATAAATTATTGTTGCTGCATAGACCTCTACAACACAAAAAGATCAACATCATACAAGATAAAAGAAATAAAAAAGGAAAATTTTCAAGCCTTAAAATAATTATAATTTACGTCTAGTTGCTTTCCTTTATCTTGTGTTGTACTTGGTTGAGTTTTCTGTTGGGGTTGTTGTTGAGCCTATTGTTGGCCTTGTTGTCTTATAACTACTAGATTGCCAAAATCTTGCCTAGTATGTTGCCTCTACAAAAATAAATTTATTAATAAAAATAAGAAATTAAACTAAGTTATTATATATATATATGTACCTTGGAAGTAGAAAGTGTGATATATTCTTATGGTTGAATTGTACCAAAGGTTGAGGTACCTTGAAGTTCTTTAGCCTATGTAGCTCTAGCTTGTGCACTCCGAATTAGTTCATTCTATAGCCCATATTGTACTATCAAATACATAAAATAAATACATAATTAAAAAAAAAGGAAATAATAAATACATAAAAACACCTCATTGATATCCTCCTAATTCTAAGCATGCTGTAAAGTCATTTGATCCTTCTTGACACCCACAATCCTACTCCTTATAACTCTCTCATCTTAAAACATTTAGGACATAATTGTAGATTTTAATAACTAAAATGTTTCTTTGGATAGTCATAACTTAGGATCAAACAAATGAACAAGGGTACACAACATAGGGTATAAGATTTGGATAGAGTTTGCTAGGCAATAGTAATTCTAGTCATGACATTATACCAGGTAAAGAAATAAGATAACGACTAGTAATAAATTAACATGAATTATGTAAATATAATAAGAATTAACATAGGATTGATGTTTATACCATAAAACCTTACTATAAATAATTTAACATAAATCAAAGTGAACCTCATTGATGAAATCTCCACAAACAAATTGGCTTTTTCCAAGAGTAGAATCAATAACATAATTAGATAATTTCTTTTTGCAAAATGATTTAAATTTTGGGGAGAAAGTTTATGGAATTAAAGGATCCTATCCTTGTTGAAAATCTAAGGTTGTTTGAATATTAGAAGAAAGGATTGTGATTGCTCCAAAAACTAACTAAGAAGTGGAACCTTTTTTACTATTATATTGTTTACACCATTCCATGAGAAGAGCTTTGCAATGGAAGAGTTTTAAAATAGGGAAGAGAAATAAATCAGATAACATTGGAGTTATAAGATACTAAAACACCTCTTTCCTAGGTAAGCTATGAACATAATTAGAAGTAGAGAGTACATTATTTTGATGTAAAACAATAGTGGTTGATTAAGAGCTACTTGAAGGAGTTTGAGGTAGAGGTGAGGCTTGACACTTGGGGGTCTTAATGAATATGGTTAGAATCCTTTGATGGTAGAAAATCTTCAAGCTTCTTCACTGATAGAATCCTTCAATTTTCTACTAATATTGAGTTGTGATGGGAAAAGTTTTCCTTCTTCTCATATTTATAATACAACCATAAGAATCTTAGTAGAAGTAAAGGGAAAGTTTTAATGTAAATTAATCAAAGATTTGATAAAGATAATGTTGACTTTTTTTAAAAGAATGTAACATTCACTTTTTCTAATTTTATAATTTTTATATTCATTAAAATGAAATTATCTCTATCTTAATGCATAGTTCTCTCTAAGATGATTTCAATGGTACTAATTTCATCAAAATATGACTTATGATTTGGAAGATACAGTAATTCTTGGGTTATATGTAGTTTAAAATTGAAAAGAAAGTATTTTTTTAATTTTTTAATTTAATTTTAAAAAAATGTTTTTAAAATTTTAAATTTAAAGAAAAAGGGAAGGGGTAGAGGTCTTGGGTTTAATTTTGAGGCTCGACTTGAAAAATATTTTTTTAAAAAAAAAATCCCAAATCCTTAGTAGGGCTATGACTAGCCCTCCTATCAACTGTGATCGACTATGCTGCTAGTTGGGGCCAAGCCTTGCTACTATCCACAACTAGGTCATACTAGCAACCACTACTAATGATTGCGAAGGGCCTAGCCCTTGGCAACCATGCATTGTGTGTCACCTATTTCTACCACACCATGCCTACGCCTACCATTGCATTGCTCCTATGTCTATCGCCGTGCTATGCCTATGCTTGTTCCCATGCTTCCCACCTCCATGCACTTTCTTGCCACTCATTAATCCATAGTGCCCTACATTTGCTGCCAAATATTACTTCTTGCATTGCCAAAAATTGCCTCCCACATTTCCAAAGACCTCCTCTTGTGACACTAGAAATTGCCTCCTATGCCACCAGAAACCACCTCTCACATTACTAGAAACTACCTCCCATGTCATTAGAAACCACCACTCATGTCACTAGAAACTATCTTTGGTATCACCAGAAATTGCCTCTCATGTCACCAAAAATTTCCTCTCACCTTGCCAAAAACCACCTCCTACGCTACCAGAAACTACCTCTTGCTTTACTAGGAAGCACCTCCTACATCACCAAAAATAACCTTCCAAGCCACCAAAAACCACCTCCTGCATCATTGAACATCACCTCTTCAAATACCATCAATCATCACCTCTCTAAACATCACTGAACACACATAGAAGTTGCACAAGCCTAGGCAAGGGGCCACACAAGCCCAGTAATGGGCTATGTAAGCCTTGAAAAGAATTATGCAAGCCTAATCAAGAAATTATGATGCTACTAATGAAATGTTTTGATCTCATCTAGTTTGAATTTGAAATGAGAATGATGGAAGAACTCAAGAAATTTCTTGGATTTCAAATCTATCAATTAGTTGATGGAACCTTTTATTTTCCAAATAAAATATATTAAAGATCTCTGGATCAAATACAACTTAACCAATATTAAGTTAAAAGTACTTCTATAGCTACAAATTCTAAACTTATCAAAGATGATCAAGGTAAGCTTATTCAACTCAAGTTTTATAGAGGTATGATAGGTAGTCTACCTTATTTAACCACGAGTAGACCAGATATAGCTTTAAGTGTAGGAATATGTGCTAGATATCAAACAACTCCAAAGGAGTCTTATTACAAGGTTGTTAAATGTATTTTCCATTGTTTAAAAGGTACTACTAATTGAAGCCTTTAGTATTCAAAGGATTCTCCACTTGATCTTGCTATATATTATGAAGAAAAGAACTATTCAAAGGCTATTCTAGTGATCATCAAAGAACTAGTGAAAACTATTTTTTTTAAGGAAGAAGTCTTATTTTTTGGACAACCAAGAAGCAAACTTCTATGACTCTCTCAATAGAAGAAGCTAAATATATCTATACCAATAGTTGTTGTGCTCAATTACTTTGGATGAAAGAACCTCTCAAATATTTAGGAGTAAAAGAGGACTCAACACCTATTTACTGTGACAATAAGAGCACCATTAATATGACAAAAAATTCCATCCAACATTCTTGTACCAAACATATTGAAATTCACAATCACTTTATATGCAAAAAAACTCAATGTGGACATGTAAGGGTATAGTTTATTGGAATGGAGAGTCAACTAGCTAATGCTTTCACAAGACATCTAGATGAAGATGGTTGGCTTCTCTATGCAAAGATATAGGGATAGGATCTTATCCTATTAAGTAAGTCTTTCTATTATTTATATCCTAACAAATAACAACAATAATAATAATTTGTGTGTCTCTATTTGTATGCATTTATTTAGGAGGAGCTTTGAAACATCCTAAATTTTCAAGGCATTCTTGCTTCACTAGGTCCTTGGAATTCGGGTAGCATCATGGTAGTTCTTCAGGAGATGGATGCTCTAAGTTTAGGCTTGTCTAGTTCGGCAAATTTTCTACTTCTTGTGTTGACAGGCCTAATGGACTCTTTGGCCTACCCACCTTGGTAGTTCATTCTACCAACAGCCTACTCAGAAGCGATGCATGGGATTGTCGATGATGCTCAGGCTGTGAAAAATAGTTCGGCAAGTTTTCTAGTCAAGAATTTTTCTACGCTATGTAACATAGAAAGCCTCAAAAGATAGTTGCGGGATGAAGTGCTATGCTATGCTATGCTACGTAGCATAGCACAACATAGCAAAAGCAAGGTAGAAAAGCCCAACCCACTTAGTGATTTCAATTTCACTAAACAAGCAGTTCCAGCCTTCGAAAACCAGTTTCTTCACTTAACTTCAAGTCCTTCAGCAAAGCTCTTCTTACTAGAAAAGTAGCAAATCAAGAAAAAAGTAGGCTATGTTGGTTTCTATGCTATGCCATGCTACGTAGCATAGCACAGTGTAGTAATGATGCAAGAATGATGAAGGGCATCTTAGGATGCAGAATCAGCAAGTTTGCAAGCTTCATGTCACACAAGAGCAAATGTTCCAAATTGTCAACATGATCTTTAGGAAAACGTTTGCAGTGAAAATCATAGTTAACGCTAGCTTCTACGCTATGCTACGCTACGTAGTGTATCATAGCATAGCAAACATGAAGAGCTAGCCAAAACATTTCATAGGCTTTCAACATTTGCAATTAGCTCCAACATAGATTTCTTCCATGAACTGGTGGCTACACTATGCTACGCTACATAGCGTAGCATAACATAGCACAACATAGCAAGTAGCTACACTCTTCCTAACATGGCTACACTCCACAACGTAGCATAGTGTAGCAGGTAGCTATGCTAAATCAGTGCACTTCACTCCTTATCTGCATTGATGGCACACCTAATCCCAACGTCTCCAGTTCTAATAGCATAATTGTAGTGCGGCAAGCTCATCAATCATCTTTGCATGTCCATGCAGCATGGACACATCAACATCTGGTAGGTCCAGGAAACATGGTGTCCCAACATTTTCAGTCGCAACAATTTTCTGGTGCTAGAAGGAGGGCCTTTCGTGCCTTTTCCATCTTTTACGGTAGTCCTGTAGGCATTCTGCACCCTGACATGCAGTAGCATAAACTTGACACCATTTTCTAGTTGTTTATGCATTCTGTGGTGTAGATCAATCACTTCGACGGTTCCTTCGGAACCCTGTAGGAAATAAAGCCTCTGATCGCCATCTGACCTGCTTGTTTTAAGGTAGTCTTGCACGTGTTCTGTATCCTATCACACACTAGTGTAAACATGAAACCCTTTCACATTTGTTTATGTATCATGTGGTATAGATCGGTCACCCGAACGATTCCTTTGGAATCCAACAAAACATAAAGCCTTTGATTGCCTTCCAATCTCCTCATTTTTTTCATTTGCAAACCTGTTTAGCTTTGCAACAATGACTTCTTCAAACACTATTGCTAACACCTCTAACGTTGAGGTTCCCTTCATGGTTCAAGATGTCATAGGTGCTGAACAACCACTCAACCTAGGGTTGGGGCCACGTTGATCCCTTAGAATCCAAAATCGAGGACCTAAGGGGTTGGCCCAACAACATGAGTGATACAACTTCCTTTGGGCTAAGGTGCAAGAAAACCTGCCCTTAGATGCACAAGAGTCCAAAGAGAAACGTAGCTTTGAGTTCACCTACTGCAATGGGAGGGAATTTATTCCCACTCCTAGCATTCCCATCTCCTCAACACAAATGAACCAATGGCTTTTAGATCAATTGATCTATGTAATTAAGCCTGGGGAGCTACAAGATATAGTGTCTCAGCATGATGAGGATTTCCAGGATGGATAGGAGGAGTTGGATTCTCAATCTGAGGGCGGGGGGGATCAAACTAACCCTGCCACCATCCCTCCTACCCCATCCTTTTGGACCAACCTGCTGTCTATTGCCACTCCCTTTGTCATCATGTCTACATCATCACAACCTGTGATTATGTCAGCAATGGGTAGCCATGTCGTGCCCTTAGCATACCAACACCCCTATTCCCCTGTTTCATTCTTAGCCACTATTCCTCCGCAAACTATTCATTAGTCTATTCCTATGTGCCATCACATACCGATCATGGATACTCTACCAAAAATTCATACCATACCTACTTCGCAATTGCATGCATTTTTTGCCTCTATTCTTGCATTTACACTTGTTCCATCATCAGTGGCGGGCCAAGGCCCATCCACATGGTGGACCCCATTCAATTCTCCTCTTGCTACCTTACCATCGTAGATGTCTCATGTTCACGATTAGAACTACCAAGCCATGGAAAAAGTACAACCCAGCGCAGGACTATGGTCTGTCCCACTAGCCGTGCAAGCATCCCATCCGTTAGTACAACCTGTGGTTACTACTCCAATAGCACCACCTACCGGCTGGTGGACAAAGCCAGTAGCATAGTTCACAGAGGCCACCCCAACGGCACTACCGATGGATCACGTTGCTGCCCCTACTACTCCACAAATGGGAGTTTTCCATGTAGTTCCCCAAACATCTACATCATCTCCAGGTCTGGATCAAGTGTTTAGCTTATTCAGACCATTACTGAGGAAATAAAATGGCTCAAGGCTATCGGGTATGACATGGTACAATTCATGGACTTCTATCAAGATGATCCCATCGACTTGATAGTCCCTACATTAACGTTACCCCTTGGGATGTCACTCCCGCACTTCATGAAGTACAATCGGGAGGGGGATCCCAATGCACACCTTGTTATGTTTAGGTCTAAGTCCCTTCTTCTACAACAATGGCCTCATATGATCATCCATGTCTTTACGATGTCTCTAACTAGAAAAGCCCTAGATTGGTACTGCGCCCTTCCACACTCCTCCATATCAACCCTAGAGGAGCTTCTAACCCAATTCGTGACATGATTCAAGTACAACTTGAGACCAGAGGTCACGTTGGATCAATTCATGAGCATGAAGCAAGACCCGCTAGAACTAGTCCAGAAGTTCATCCAATATTGGAGTGCAACCCATAACAAAATCCGCGAGCCCATTGTGGAGGCCCATTTGATAGCCGTCTTCAAGGGTGCAGTAAATGACTTAATTAAGTCTAAGTTGTATTATCTCACTCTATGCACTCTCAGTCAGGCCTTCACCTAGACTAAGAGCATACAGGATGCGGCTGAGGTAAGCAAAGACCTGGCCTATGTTGCATACAAGAACACCTTCATGAAGAAGGACAAGGGTAAGGCTGCAACAGCCACAGTGGCCGCTGTGGCAAACAAGGCCAAACCCAAATCTAACAATAATAGTAACAAGAACAACAAGAAACCAACTACACCCGTAGCCAACTCTAAGCCCAAGCAGGGCAACACACCATAGCCTCCTACATCTGCACCTGAGATAGTTGCATCGCCTAAACTGAACTTTGAGATTAAAGATCACTCGAAGTATACCCCACTGCCTATCAAGCCTTCAAATATTTTGAAGCAACTACTCGTAGCAGGGTGCATCCAACACATGCAGATGTCGAAAGAGGAAGCCAGGAAGCACCAGTGGTATTGTGAAATCCTCAGGAACCCCTCATTGGCTTTGCCCAAAGAGCCCCTAGTTCTTAAGGGTTTTAAGCTGGAGTGGTTCTGTAACTACCACCAATAGTGTGGTCATGATGTGAATTACTACATGGCATTGAAGGACAACATCCAAAGGATGATCGATCAGGGGAAACTGGTGCTTAACGAAACTAATCCACTATGCCCTAAAAATCAATCCCTACACATCTACACTAACCCTCTAAATGATAGCAATGCCAACTACATCATCAAAACCATCAACATTGAAACTAATCAGACAGGGACTTAATTAGCATCTCTATAGCCTTTTGCAACATATAATTTGAAAATGGGGACAAAATGTGAAATAATGCTTGAAAGTAAATAAAACAAGAAACAATGCAACATGCAATAGTAAGTAGGAAACAATGTAAAATGCAGTTAAAAATGCACTACTCCAAAGCTACAAGTTTGCTCTGTCAGGGTGGATATAGTCAGTTGCATAGTGTGACGGAGTGTAGAGATCCCAAGAGTAACCAGGGCACGTAGAGTAGGCAGGTTGTGTGCTTGGGCGTAGACTTAGATGCTAACAATGTGGGGTTTCTACCAAGGTGGTAGAAGGGGGGTAGAATAAAAGGTTAGCCGGAATGCTAACTATTTGCAGTGTCAAACAGAAAGCTTACAAAGCTTGATGCTGCAATGTGCTAGTAGGAGAACTTGAGTGCCAAGGAGGGGAAAAGTTAGCTACTTTTCAGAGAATTCAAAAACTGAGCGGGACCAGAATCTAAGGAAGAAGTAGAAGTGAAAGCCAAGAGAAAGGGCTAGAGAACCCAAAGCCAGAGTAACCGGAGAGGATCCTTGAATGTTTTTCGTTGGGGTATTTATAGGACCAAGGGCATTCAAAGGGGATGGTTCAGATGGCACGTGCCCTGGGACTTCATTGACTTGCTGGTGTCGTACGTGCCAATATGACCGTTGAACATGCATGACTGTTGTGACTGTGAGTTTGCAATGCCGCAACTATGAGCTTTCCATGCCGTAATTACATCGTCAGCATCTGGAGACCTGTGGCGGGGGTCCAATTAAGTGAAGTGCATTGATGCCACACAACCACCCACATGCTTTGCTGTGTGTCGTAGCATAGCATGCTCGGCATAGCATAGCATGTTATCCTACATTTCGCCACACATATGCTACATGCTTGGTACGCTATGCTACACTATGTAGCGTAGTGTCTAGCCTTAGTCGTGAAAACTTGGCCAATCTGCAAACCTTACTTCCTGCACTGTGGAAATTGCAACCTTGTCGATTTTAACCTTTGAGCTACCTTTTGTCTCTTCCGTAGGATTTCTATGCCTTGCTGCACCATGTAGCTCAGCGGAGCATAGCAACAGACATGGTCCACCCCTTCTTGATGAAAAGGGACATTTGAAGGACTTGAAGTTGGGTCGTGAAACTGGCTGTATGGTTGTTACTACGCTATGTAGCATAGCGTAGCATGGCACTCTACTTTGCAAATGTTTTCTGAAGCTTGCTACACTACATAGCGGGGTGTAGCAGACTTCATGACTTAGAAAACTTGCTGAACTATTTTGTGCATCGAGAATGCTGCTGCCAACTTCGTGCGTCATTTCTGAGCAAGCTATTGGTAGGGTGGACTACTTGGGTGGATAGGTAGGGTGACCCATAGATCCTATTCATGTCCAAAGTAGAAAATTTTCCAAACTGGCTGACCTGAACTCAAAGAATTCTCCTCCCGATGAACTGTCGTAACGGTGCATGAATTGCGATGCCTGGTGAAGCAAGAATGACCTCACAATTTTTGGGGTGTTTCATTGGACCCTCTTTATTGATGTATGGAGGACATGCTTGATAGACATTGACAAAGAATATGAAACACCACGGCAGGTAAAATGCTACAGTTGTCGCTCGGTGAGTGTCGGGACGTCGCTTGACTGCACTTGAGAGTGTTGCATTGGAGTGAAGGGGAAAAACAAGGAGGAAGGAGGCAAAAGAGAAGGGAAAGGATGAGGTTTAGCCAAATCCCTCATTGGAGTGCTCTGAGGGAGCCATGTGTGTTTGCACCTTTGCTTAAGCTTTCCTTCAACCTCACGTAGGATAGGTGTCTTTCCCAGGATGAGTTGCGTTACATCCATGTAGGGTTTCAATATAGCTATAAATGTGTTCAATGTGGTGAGTTGTGTTACGCACATTATGGAACTTGCACTAGTGTTTCCCAGGTGGCGAGCTATGTTATGTGCACCATGGGAGTTTGCACTATGTAGTAGCCAAGCTAGTCGATGCACTCACTTCGTGGCGCTATAGCATTTGATACTGTCACAAGTTGTGCCCTCGGGGGCAAAGGTCTTGCTAGCTACTGGCATTGTTGAAGCTATTGGACATTGTTGCTGGTGTATGATGTCCAAAGAAGGAAGGCCAACAGTGGCCTTGGCAACATCACCATAGATGAACTGGCCTTGGAGGTGCTGCTCTGAGTGCGGATGCACTAGAATCCCTGCTAGGGGCATGCATTCTCAGTTCAGCTATGGGGTCAGCTACCACATAGCTGAATGTTGTTGGCAGGGGGCTAGAGGATGAAAATATTGTGGTTGGCCAAAAATACTGCCGCAACTCTAGCTGTAGGCAATGGCCAAGGAGCTACTGTCAGAGCAAGGGGCTATGGCGACGATAGGTCCGAAGGGCTAGTGTAATGCCCTACAACATCTCGAGAGGGTTAGCATGATGCTAAGGGTGACGATGCCACGTATGTTCCATATTGTGTTCCCATTGTGTTGTGAACTGTGTTCTAGAGCTGCGATGACCCACCCATGCATTGGCATTGCACCTACTCGTTTGATGTGCATTTGATATTAGTGCATGCTGGGGATGTGACGTGAACCTAGTTTAAGGTCTTGGTAGACCATGTTCTAGTTTAAGGTCCCAGTGGACCAGTGTGCTAGTTTAACATCCCAATAGACTGTACATGCCAGTTTAACATCATAGCGGACATTGCTTCTTGTTGTTGCTAGTTTAATGTTGTAGCGGACGGTGGTCAATGTCGCTAGTTTAACATCGTTGGGGACACTACTCAGTGCTGTTGCATGTTTATCATCGTAGCGAACGATGGTGGCTATCATTATGCTTCAGATGTAGTATGGATTGAGGTACGAGTGATTCATCGGGTTGGCGAACTCATTGCCGTCCATTTCCACTAGCTTGAAGGCCCCATTCTCGAAGGCTTTGGTTACCACGTAAGGGTCTTCCCAGTTGGCTGAGAATTTTCTCACCTGCTCTCAGATGTCCTTGAGGACGAGGTCTCCCTTCTACATTGGTCGTTGATGCGGGTCTGCACAATGCTTCTATTGTTGCTTGCTTTGGTAGTGCTTGATGTGTCTCAGCGTCTGTGCGCACTCTTGATCTATTGAGTCGAGGTCGATGATGCGCGACTCATTGTTCTGGACTTCACTCACAACGTCAAAAAAGATCATCCGAAGTCAGGGTACCTACAACTCAAGAGGCAACATAGCTTCATATCTGTAAACAAGGCTGTAAGGAGTCTTACTTGTTGTGGTCTGGAAGGTTGTTCAGTACACCCATAGGATGTAGAGGATTTTCTCATGCCACCATCTCTTGCTATTGTTGAGCATCTACTTCAGCAAGTTGATGATGGACTTATTTGTAGCCTTTGCCTATCCGTTCACTTGTGGATAATAGGGGAAGGAAAATGATTATTTAATGCCTAGATTTTTGTAGAAGGTTTAGGTTTTTGTACTGCTGAACTATGATCCATTTTCAGTCACAATAGTCATTGGAAGCCCAAATCTAGTTATGATGTTGTCTAGGATGAAATGGTAGATTTGCTGAGATTTTGTCTTCCTTAGGGGAATAGCTTCCATCCACTTGGTAAAGTACTTAGTTGTGGTGATAATGAAACTATGCCCCATAGAGGACTTAGGTGTGATAGGCCCTATGAGGTCTAGTCCCCATCGTTGAAAGGGCTACATGATTTTCTTTGGATGTAGGTCTGCAGGTGCTATGTGTATGATATTTTCATATCTCTGCAATGTGTCACACGTCTTGACTTTTGATAGGCATTCGAGCTCCATTTGGGGCCAGTAGTACCCTAGGCATCTCATTTTTGCAGCCATAGCTCTGGGTCCTATGTGTTCACTACAGAGCCCCTCATGCACAAGGTGTCATTTCTCATGAGCACGTATTGGCAGCCATGCTTACGGATTGCATCTCTTTGAGTTGATGTCATTTTGCCTAGGGGTTCCCCATACTGTAGGTAAGCCTTAATGTCAGCATACCACTCCTAGGTATCCGCAATATTGATAGAGGCCACATATTCCACTTGAGTGATAGGCTCTATGCACTTGATAATTGAAGTTGGCAGGTTTTCCAGGGAATATGATGGAATGTTTAATGCAAGGTTAGATAAGGCATCTGCTACGGTGTTCTTGTTTCATGGAACATGTTGCACATCTATGGTCACAAATTGCTTAAACAAGGTTTTTTCTAGGTCCCAATAGGGTTGCAGGTGCGTAGCCTTGTAGGAGTATACCTCGGTGATTTGATTCACAACTAGTTGAGAATCTCCCCAGATCACTAGGTGTTGTATGTGTAGTGCATGGGCAGTTAAGAGGCCTCTGAGCAACCCTTCATACTCTGACACATTTTTGGTACACGGGAATGCAAAATGATAAGCAAATGGATGCATTTCCTTGGAGGGGAACTTGATGATACTGGCTGAACTACCTCCTCGCGCGGTTGATGTGCTGTCAAAGTGTAAAGTGGCTTTGAGGTGCGATGGGACAATGTCGACATTGCTAACATGATCATCCTAGAATTTAGGGTCTATGGTGGCCTGGTCGTCGACAGGAGAGGCTGTGAGTTGGTTCGCTATGGCTTGACCCTTTGTCAAAAATTGGCTTACATAGTGTAAATTGAATTCCATGGTTATTGCCTTCCATCGGGCTATCCTGCTACATTTGTATAGGTTGTTTGTGATAGCCTGAAGTATATTGCTCTTGCAAATGATGTTGGTTGTACTGCAGAATAGGTAATGGCTCCACTTTTTTAGTGTGAACACTAAGATAAGGCAGTTCCTCTCCACTTCATTGTATTTTTCCTCGTGTATTATTAGTGCATGGCTCAGATAATACATCGGTATCTCAGAACCGTAGTCTCGCTTCTAACATAGAAGTTCTGCAATAGATGTGTTAGAGGTGGTGAAGTAGATGAAGAAGGGTTTGTCCCTTTACGATGAATGCATGGTCGAGAGGTATGAAAGCTTCTTCTTCAAGTCATCGAATTTTTATTGACACTAGGTTTTCTACTCAAATTTAACCCCCTTCTTTAGAAGATGTTGCATGGGGTGTAACTTGTCGGTCAACCTTTCTATGAACCTTCGAATAAACTCTACTCTATGTAGCGATCGAAAGCATTGACGGCTGGAAAACACCGAGAGGTCGGTGGGCAAAATAGTCTCGATCCCGTACCCATGGGAATGCCATGCTAGGAGTGTGTGTAGATACAGGGTGCTCTGAATGGTTTGGTCAATCAGAAAGGGACTTAATCGGCATCTATATAGCCTTTTGCAACATATATTTTTGAAACATGAATAGAAATGCGATGTGATGCTTGAAACTAAATAAGAGGAATGATACCTAAAAGTAAATAAAACAAGAAATAATGTAGAAAATAATGCAACATGCGACAGTAATAGGAAACAAAGTAAAATATAGTTAGAAGAATGCACCACTCCGAAGCTACAAATTTGCTCTGCCAAGATGGATACAATCGGTTGCACAGCGTGATGGAGTGTAGAGATCCCAAGAGTAACCAGGGTACATAGAGCATGCATATTGTGTGCTTGGGCACGAACTTTGGTGCTGACAACATAGGGATTCTACGAAGTTGATAGAAAGGGATGCAGAATGGAATGTCAATCAGGAATGCTAATTGTTCACCGTGTCGAATAGAAAGCTTACAATGCTCGATGCTGCAACCAGAGAGAATGTTAGCTGGAAAAGCAAGAAGGTCAAACAGAAGAGCGAGCTGAAAGAGAGAGCCAGTGAGTCAGAGAGCTAGAGAGCTTAAAAAGAGAGAGAGACTATCAGCCATAGAAGCTATTTAAAAAGAAAGGAGCTCGGGAGAAAAGTGAGTCAAAAAGTGAGAGAGAGAATTTTTGTGTTACTTGTCAGGGTATTTATAGGACCAAGGGCATGCGAAAGGGTCCTTTTGGCAGCCATGTTCCTTAGACTTTTGTTGACTTGCTCGTGATGCACATGCCAATATGGCCGTTAGATGCTCATGACCATTATGACTGTGAGTCCGCGATGTTGCAATTGTGAGCCTTCCACGTTGTAATTGCACCATCAATGTCTGAAGACGTGTGCCAATAGTCTAATTAGGTGAAGTGCACTGATGTCGCACAACCACCCACATGCCTTGTTATGCTTTGTAGCATAGCATGCTTGGTGTAGCGTAGCACCTATATGTATGTGAAAAGCTTGCTATGCTATGCTATGCTACGCTACGTAGCGTAGCAACTGGCCTTAGTTGCAGAAAATTTTTCGATTTGCACACTTTGCTTCCTACGATGCAAGACTTACAAACTTTGCTATTCCTGCCATTTGAGCTACCTTTTGTCTCTTCCGTAGGATTGCTACGCCTCACTGTAGCTTGTAGCTCATTGTAGCGTAGCAGAAGACATGGTTCACAGCTTCTTGATGGAAAGGGACATTGTTACAGGACCTGAAACTGGGCGAGGAGGTTGGCTGTGAAGTTGTTTCCATGCTATGTCATGTGGTGTAGTGTAGCGTAGCACTTTGTTTTACAATCTTCTTCTGAAGCTTGCTACGCTATGTAGCATAGTGTAGCGTAGCGTAGCATAGTAGACTTTGTGACTTAAAAAACTTGTTGAACTATTTCTTATGCACCCAGAATGCTACTACCAACTCTACACTATTTCTGAGCAGGCTATCGGATGGGTAGGCTACTTAGGTGGAAAGGCAGGATGACCCTTAGAACCTACTATAAACTAAAGTAGGAAATTTGCCAAACTGGCTAGCCTGAACTCAGGGAATTCTCCTCCCGATGAACTACCATAGTATTGTGTGGATTATAAGGCCTGGTGAAGCCAGAATGACCTCACATTTTTTGAGGTGTTTCATTGACCCCTCTTTGTCAATGTATGGAGAATAGGCTTGATAGACGTCAACAAAGAATACAAAACACTGTAGCAGGTGAAATGATAAGGTTGCCTCTTGGTGAGTGTCGAAGCGTTGCTTGGCTGCACTTGGGAGTGTTGCATTGATTGTACAGAGGTTAAGGTAGAGAGAAGATGATGTTTAGCAAAGCTCCTTGGAGGAGTGCTCTGAGGGACTCATTCATATTTTCATCTTTGATTGGCATTGTTCTTCAACCTCTTGTAGGACAGGTGTTTCCTTCATAGGATGAGTTGTGTTACATCCATGAAGGGTTTTGACCTATGTACAAATGTGTTCCATGTGGCAAGCTATGTTATGCGTGTCATGGAACTTGCGCTGGTGTTTCCTTGGTAGCGAGTTTTGTTACGCACACCATGGGAGTTTGCAATCTGTAGTGGCCAAGCTAGTCGAGGCACTCGCTTCCCGATGCGGTAGCATTTGCTGCTGTGGCAAGATGCGCCTGCGGGGGTGAAGGTTTTGCTGGCTATAGATGTTGGTGAAGTTCTTGGACACCCATGTTGGTGCAGGTGTCCAAAGCAAGAAGGCCAGCAGTGGCCTTGGTAGCACCGCCGTGGAGGAATTGGTCTTGAAGGCACCGGGAGTTGTTTTGGGTGCAGATGCTTTGGAATCCCTGCTAGGGGTTTGCATTCCTAGCTCAGCTATGGGATCAGCTACCACATAGCTAGCATCATGCAAGCCTAGGTGCTGGAGTAACAATATTGTAGCTAGGCCATAATAATGCCAGCACTCCAGATGCAGGAACTAGCCTCAGAACCACCAGCAGGGCAATGAGCCATGGCGATGGTAGGTTCGAAGGGCTAGTATAATGCCATGCAGCATTTTTGAAGGGTCAGCATGATGCCAAGGGTGGCAATGCCATGCATGCTTAAGACCTTGTTCCCATTGTATCATGAATCACATTCTGGAGCTATGACAACCCACCCATGCATTGGCATCGTGCCTGCTCGCTTGATGTGTATTTGGTGCTAGTGCATGCTGGGGATGTGACGTGAACCCAGTTTAAGTTCTTGGTAGATCGTGCACTGGTTTAAGGTCTCATCAGATCACTATAGTAGTTTAAGGTCCTAGAAAACCATACATGCCAATTTAACATCGTAACAGATGTTGCTTGCTCTAGTCACCAGTTTAACATTGTAGTGGACGCTGCTTGCTCTAGTCGCCAATTTAACGTCGTAATGGATGGTGCTCGATGCCGCTAGTTTATTGTCATTGCGAATGCTACTCAGTGTTGTTGCCAGTTTAGCATCATAGCAGACAGTGCTCGATGTCATTGTGCTTCAGACGTAGTATGGCTTGAGATATGAGTGATTCACTCGGTTGGTGAACCCGTTGCTGTCCATGTCTGCCAGCTTGAAGGCTCCATTCCTGAAGGCTTTAGTGACCATGTAAGGGCCTTCCCAATTGGCTGAGAATTTGCTCACGTGTTCACGGATGGCCTTGAGGATGAGGTCTCCCTTCTACACTGGTTGACGATGTGGGTCTACAAAGTGCTTCTGCTACTGCTTGCTTTGGTAGTACTCGATGCGTCTTAGCATCTACACATGCTCCTCCTCCACCGAGTCAAGGTTAATGGTTCGCAACTCATTATTCTGGGCTTTGCCTATGACATCTGCGAGGATTATCTAGAGTGATGGTACCTACAACTAAAGAGGCAATACAGCTTCAGATCCATAAACAAGACTGTAAGGGGTCTTATTTTTTGGAGTTCTGCACGTCGTTCGGTAGGCCCACAAGACATATAGGATTTGCTCATGGCACTACCTCTTGCTATTGTTAAGAATCCACTTTAGCAAGTTGATGATGAAATTATTTGTAGGCTTCACCTGCCCGTTCACCTGCAAATAGTAAGGGGAAGAAAATGATTGTTTAATTCCTAGGTTGCTATAGAAGGTTTGGGTTTCCGTACTACTAAAATGTGGCCCATTTTTGGTCACAATAGTCATTGGAAGCCCAAACCTTGTTACTATGTTGTTGAGGATGAAATGGTAGATTTGCTGTGACGTTGTTTTCCTCAAGGGAATAGCTTCCATCCACTTAGTAAAATACTCGGTGGCGGTGATAACGAAGCTATGCCCTGCGGAGGACTTAGGTGTAATAGGCCCTATGAGGTCTAATTCCAATTTTTGGAAGGGCCACATGATTTGCGTTGGGTGTAGGTCTGTAGGCTCTATGTGTATGAGATTTGCATATCTTTGGCACGTGTCACACGTCTTGACTTTTGACAAGCAGTCACGTTCCATGTGGGGTCAGTAGTACCCTAGGCATCTGATTTTTGCAGCCATACCCCTGGGTGCTATGTGTCCACCACATAGCCCCTCATGTACCTCATTAACTACCTTCAGCGCTTGCTTGCCACCTAAGCATACCAAGAATATCGCATCGTAGGAGCTTCGGCACAGGGCGTCATTTTCCATGAGCACATATTGTCGGGCATGCTTATGAATTGCATCTCTCTGGGCAGATGTCAATACTCTTGGGGGCTCTCCATGCTGTAGATAATTTTTAATGTTGGCATACCACTCCTGGGTATTTGTAGCACTGACAAATGCCATGTGCTCCACCTGAGTGATAGGCTCTGTGCATTCTATAATCAAGGTTGGTAGGTTTTCCAGGGAATGTGATGGGATGTTTAACGCAAGGGTAGCTAAGGTGTCTACCATGGTGTTTTCATTATGTGGAATGTGTTGCACATTTGTGGTTGTAAATCGCTTAAGCGGGATTTTTGCTAGATCATAATAGGGTTGTAGGTGTGTAGCCTTGCAAGCGTACACCTCGGTGACTTGATTTTCAACTAGTTGTGAATCTCCCTGGATGGCCAGGTGTTGTATGCAAAGCACTTGGGTAGTTAGGAGGCCTTTGAGTAGCCCCTCATAGTCTACCACATTGTTGGTACAAAGGAATGCAAATTGATAAGTGGATGGGTGCATTTCCCCATAGGGGAACGTGATTATGGAAGCGGAGCTACCATCCTCATGCGGTTGATGTGCCATCGAAATCTAAGGTGGCTTCGAAATGCGATGGGACGACATGAACATTACTGATGTATTCGTCCAGGAATTCAAGGTCTATGGTTTCTTGGTTGTTGATTGGCAAAGTCATGAGTTGGGTTGCTATGGCTTGACCCTTTGTCAACGATTGACTTACATAGCTTAAATCGAACTCCATAGTTATTACCTTCCATCTAGCTATCTTGCTACTTTCATATAAGTTTTTAGTGATAGCCCAGAGTACGTTGCCCTTGCAAATTATGTTGGTTGTACTACAGAATAGATAATGCCACCACGTTTTTAGTGCAAAAACTAAGGCCAGGCAGTTCCTTTTCACTTCATTGTAACTTGCCTCATGCGTTATTAGTGCATAACTTAGATAGTACACTGGTATCCTGGAATCGTCATCTCATTTTTGACACAACAATGTGGTAACAGACGTGTCAGAGGTGGCGAGGTAGATGAAGAAGGGGTTTTTCCTTTGTGGAGGATGCACAGTTGGGAGGTGTGAGAGTTCCTTCTTTAGGTCGTTGAATGCTTGTTGACACTGGGTTGTCCATTCAAAGTTAATCCCGTTCTTTAGAAGATGTTGCATGGGGTGTAACTTGTCGGTAAACCTTGCTATAAACCTTTGAATAAACTGCACTCTAACCTATAAATCACATAACTCCATAAGGTTTGTGGGAGGTTCTAGGTTGACAATGGCTTTGACTTTGTTAGGATCAATCGATATTCCAGCCTCCGATACTACAAATCCTAACATGCGCTCAATTTTCACTACAAAGATGCACTTCTTAGGATTGAGGCGTAGGTCGTGCATTTGGCAGCATTTGAGGATTACCCCCAGATTGCTTGGATGATCAACTGCTTCTTTGGACTTGACTACTATGTCGTCCACATAGTCATTTAATGTTTCTACGATGTGGTCATTGAAAATGTAAGTCATGGCTTGCTGGTAGGTTTCTCCAGCATTCTTGAGCCCGAAAGGCATCATGGTGTAGCAGAAGATCCCCCACGGGGTTATGATTGTTGTTGACAGATGGTGCTCTAGGTTAATGCAAATTTGGTTGTATTCGGAGAAGCCATCCATGAAGGATAGTAGAGCATGGCTAGCCATGGTGTTAATGACCTAATCAATGCTTGGAAGTGGAACGTTGTCCTTGATCTTCACCTTGTTTAAGTCCCAAAAGTCTATATAGATCTGTATTCCTCCCGATTTCTTTGAAACCACAATGACATTTGACACCCACTCTGAATAGTCAACTGCTCGGATGAAACCCACTTGGTATAGCTAAGTGATTTCATCCCTCACGGCTAGTGTGATTTCTGGGTTAACTTTGCGAGCCTTCTTCTTGACTGCCTTCACATGTAGGTCTAGGACAATGTTGTGTTGAATCAACCGCAGATCCAGACCTAGCATGTCGTTGTACGACCATGCGAAGACATCGATGTCTTATAGAATTTTATCTACATTTTTGTGCATTTGCATATTTAGGAGGGAGCTAAGTTTCAACGTTTTCACCTCCCCCTTTGGCATGGTTACAGGTATCTCGACGAGAGGGTCCTCAATTACATCCTTGGCCTCTAAGTCTAGGGCTTTGACTAGATGCTCGGGCTAGTCTAGGGATGCTTCTAAGGCTACTATAATGCTAGTCTTGGTCAACCCCCAGTCAATCATGCTGGGGTTCAACTGTTTCGCTAGCTCACCTTATGGCCTTGCCAACATTAAAGGCATGGAAAGGTCACGATGGATTCCCATCTCCCGCTTGACCTGCCATCATAAGATGAAAGCATGGTTTAGAGATGCTTGTCAAAGATCATGTGTAACGGGGATTTGTAAAGTAGCAACGAGATTGCCAGTCTGCCATGAAATACCATAAAAAATGTGGGGTCATCCTGGCCTCACCAGGCTCTTGCAGTCCACACAACACTATGGCAGTTCATCAGAAGAAGAATGTTGTGAGTCCAGGTCGGCCAGTTCAGAATATTTTCTACTTTGAGCATGGACAGGTCCTATACAATCTTGCCTTCCCATCAAAGTAGCCTGAACAATCGGTAGCCTGCTTAGAAATAGTGTGCAGAATTGATGGCAGCATCCTGGGTGGACAAGAAACAGTTCGAAAAGTTTTCTAAGTCACGAAGCCTGCTATGCTATGTAGTGTAGCAAGCTTCAGAAAAAGATGGTAGAATGAAGTGCTACACTAGGTAATGTCATACAGTGTAGCATAGCAATGAATTCTCTACCCACTCCCCTCGCCAAATTTTAAGTTCTACAGTGATGTCCCTTTTCATCAGGAAGAAGCGGACCATGTCTGCTGCTACACTACGCTGAGCTACATGGCGCAACAAGGCGTAGAAATCCTACAGAAGAGATAGAAGGAAGTTCGAAAGGCAGAATTAGCAAAGTTCACAAAAATGGCATTGTAGGAGAATAGGTTGCATGATCAGAAAAACTGTCATGATTAAGGCCAGTTGCTACGCTATGTAGCATAGCATAGCATAGCGAGTATGTGACATATGGCAAGACTCATGGCAAGGTGCTGCATCACGCCAAGCAAGCCATGTCACAAAGCACAGCCTAGCATACATGTGGTTGTGTAGCATCAATGCACTCCACTCAATCGGATCGTTGGGACACGTCTCTAGATGCTAATGGCACAGTTGCGATGTAGTAGGATCGTATTTATTGCATGGCAGGCTTGCATCGCAACAGTCTTGTAAGCCCAATGGTCATAGATGGCTCGAGTAATGCCAGTAAGGTAACACAAGCCTACGTCACGTAGCATTCAAACGACACTTTTTTGCTCACCATCAGCTCTATAAATATCCTGCCAAATAGCATACAATAGGTCCGAAATTTATTGCTAAAAAAGATACCTGCAATTTGGAAAAAAGCTAGCAATCTGTAAAGTTGGAAATTTCAAAAGAGTTCACGTCCTTCTGGAAGCAAACAACTTCCAAGTAGTGGGAAATTTAGAGCTCTAAAACAAAGATCCCCCCTCCCTCACCATCATTGTAATAATCAAACTCATCTGTTTAACACTGTCAATAGATAGTCTCTCTTAGCTGGCATAAGGTCCCCGTCTCTATTCTACCACCTTGGTAGAGTCCCGTATTGTCTATATGTGAAGTTCACATCCAAGCGCATAGCTCTTTCTTTTTCCCAGCATGCCTCGGTTACTCTCGGGACTTCTTCACTTCGTCACCTTGTGCAATTGATTGTTTCCACCCTGACCAGACGAATTTGTAGCTTTGGAGCGGTGCATGTTTCTAACCATACTTTACTTTATCCCTCATTTACTGTCTAGCTTCTCTACATTATTTTCTATCTTATTTACCTTGAAGCATCATCTTGTATTACTATCGCATTTCTATTTTATTTACCTTTAAGCATCATTTTGTATTACTGTTGCATTTCTGTTTTATTCATCTTTAAGAGTTATTTCGCATTACTGTTGCATTTTTTTATAGTTCCTCCCTTGCTTTATCTACCCATGAGAATTATCTCACATTTTGCATTATTTACGTTGCAAAAGGATATATTAACACCATTTAGGGCACCTCGTGCCCGCACACACCCAGCACCGCCCTCCCGCGGGTATGGGGTTGGAACTGTTGCGTTCGCCAACCCCCCTGACGTTCTTCCAGCCACCAAAGTTTTTGGTCGCTACAGTTTTCTAGCGCTAGAAGGAGGGCTTTTTGGTGCCTTTGCCACATGTCACAGTAGTTTTGTGAGCCTTCTACACCCTGATACATACGAGCGTAAACGTGACACCCTCTTGCGGTTCTTTGTGCTCTGTGTGGTGCAGACCGATCACCTCGACGGTTCCTCCAGAATCCTACAGAACACAAGGCCTCCGATCGCTGCTAAACTAGCTCATTCTATGGTTGTCTTGTAAGAATTCTACACCCCATCTTTTGTGGTACAGACTGGTTGCCTCAACGGTCCCTCCGAGATCCTATGAGATATAAAGCCTGCCTGACTACTAGTTAGCTTGCCCACCCAACGCTTGTCTTGCCTGCGTTCTGTACCCCATCCCGTGTGGTACAGACCGGTCGCCTCGATGGTCCCTCCAGGATCCTGCGAGACATAGAACCTATTTTGTCTCTAGTTAATTTGTTCATCCTACGGTAGTCTCGTATGCCTCCCACACCCTAGCTGGCATGAGCGTAGACTTGACATCCAATTGCGGTTATTTATGTGTCGTACGGTGTAGATCGGTTGCCCCAACGATTCCTCCAGAACCCTATGAGACAACAAGCCTTTCGATGGTGATTTAACTTGCCTTTCCTATTTATAGTAGCCCTACATGCGTTCTACACCCTAGCCAACATAGGTGAAAAATTGACACCCTTTGAAGTTGTTTGCACCTTGTGTGGTGCAGATCGGTTGCCTCGACAGTCCCTCTGGGATCCTATGGGATGCAAAGCCTACTTGATCGCTTGTCAACTGAACTTACCTTATGGTAGTCTTGCACGTGCTCTGTACCTCATCATGCATAGGCATAGATGTGACACCCTTTGTGGTTGTTTATGCTTTGTGTGGTACAGATCGGTCGCCTCAACGATTCCTCTGGAATCCGGTAAGACGTAAAGCCACCTTTTGTTGATTTTTTCAATCCTTTTGTTCTTTTGAATTTTTTTCATTGTTTGCATAATCACTTGCTTAGCAATGGATTCCATCACCACCATTGTTGATACCTTCAACGCGGAGGTGCCCTTCATAGTCCAAGGCACTACCGATGCCGAACGACGGCTGAATCCATTGCAAGAAACACGTCGATCTCTCAGGATCCAAAACCGAGGACCTGAGGGACTAGCCCAAAAACACGAGCATTATAGTTTCCTTTGTGTGAAGGTGCAGGATAATCTGCCCTTGGATTTACACAAACTCAAAGAAAAACATAGCTTCGAGTTCTCTTACTACAACGAGGAGGAATTCCTTCCTAACCAGGGCATTTCTCTGCCTTTAACAGAAGCGCATCAATGGCTGCTAGATCAACTAATCCAATTAACCAAGCTAAGGAAACAACAAGACACAGTGTCCAACCAGGATGAAACCTTTCAAGATGGGTAGGAGGAACTCGATTCCCAATCTAATGAGGGAGGCCAGGCCAACCCTGTTCCAGTCCCGTCTACCCAATCCTTTTGGGCCAACCCACTGTCTATCACCATTCCCTTTGTCATCATGCCTATGCTTTATCAGCCTACAACTGCAATTGCAATGGGTAGCCATGCTACAATCCTAGTGTGGCATCACCCCTATTCCCCGATTGCGCCCGCAACAACTATGCCACCGCAAACTTTTTATCAGCACACTCCCACAATGCGCAACACGTCTACCACGGCTACCCTACTACATGACCATGTTGTACCTAGTTTGCAATTGCACATAACTCCTATACCGGTTTCTACGTATGCGTCTATTCCACCCACTGTGGTGGAACCAGGTCCATCCACTTTGTGGAATCCATTCGCTTCTTCGTCTATTTAACAGCCATCGCAGATGTTTCACTACATTCGTCCTCAGGCCTACTCAACCCCGCAAATGGTACATCCTAGCACGGGACCATGGTTTATCCCATCAGTAACCCAAACAACCTATCTGACAATTCATTCTGTTATTACTGCTCTGACAATACCACCCACCAAGTGGTGGACAACCTAAATAGCACCTTTAGTGGGGGCAGCCCCAACTACACCGTAGATGGGTCAAATTGCCACTGCCACCATGCCACATGTGGGAGTTGCCTCCATAGTTCCTCTGCCGTCTACAACATCGCCAGGTCTAGACCAAGCATTTCAGCTCATCTAGACCCTAACTGAGGAAGTAAAATGCCTCAAAGCTGTTGGGTCTGATACAGTACAAGTCATGGAATTTTATCAAGATGACCCCATCAACCCTGCAATCCCTACTTTGATATTACCACTCAAGATGTCACTCCCACACTTCACAAAGTATGAGAGGGAAGGAGATCCCAATACACATCTCATCACTTTTCGGTCAGAGTCTTTGCTATTGCAATAGTGGCCACATATGATCATTCACGTCTTTTCCATGTCCCTAGTTGAGAAAGCCCTAGATTGGTACCATGCATTACCACATTCACCCATTTCGACTTTGGAAGAACTCTTGACCTAGTTCGTGACATGCTTCAAATATAACTTGAAGCTAGAAACCATGCTGGACCAGCTGATGGGTGTGAAACAAGACCTGCTAGAACCAGACCAAAAATTCATTCAACGTTGGAGCATGGCCCTTAACAAAATCCATGAATACGTCACGGAGGCTCACTTGTTAGCTATCTTTAAGGATGCGGTGAATGACTTCATCAAGTCCAAATAGTATTACCTTGCTCCACGCTCACTTAGCCAAGATTTCACTCAAATGAAAAGCATACAAGATATGGCCGACGTGAGAAAAGACCCAGCCTACATCACTTACAAGAAAATATTTGTGAAAAAGAACACGGGTAAGGCCCCAATAATCATGGTGGCTGCTGTGAAAACTAAGGCTAAGCCCAAACATAGCAACCGTGGAAGCAAGAATAACAAGAAACTGTCCATACCTACGGCTGACTCTATGCCCAAACTAGTCCAAGCATCACAACCTGCCGCGCCTGCGCCCAAAACATCTGCATATACTAAACCAAAATTCGAGCATAAATATCATTTGAAATACACCCCACTACCTCTCAAACCTTCAGAACTCCTGAAGCAACTATTGGCTGTGGGATACATCCAACACAAGCAGATGTTAGAGGAAGAAAACACGAGACATCGATGCTACTGCAAGCTCCTTAGGAATCCCTTTTTGGCCTAGCCCAATGAGCCTCTAGTTCCTAGGGGTTTCAAGCTAGATAGGTTTTATGACTACCATCAACTATGTGGTCACACCATGGATTATTTTCTATTGTTGCAAGATGACATCCAAAGATTGATCAACCTAGGAAAGTTGGTGCTGGATGAAAGTAACCCAGTATGCCCTAAAAACCAATCCATGTATGTCTACATAGATCCCCTCAATGCCAATAATGCTAGTTATGTAATCAAAACCATCGGTATTGACAATGATCCCATGCCACCCTTCCAGCCGTTTGTGATTCGTGTGCCTCAGCGTAGTGCACCAATACCACCAATGGCTAGTCCAAGCTCGCAGCCGCCCTTCATCTTGAAAGTTCCACCACGGGCATCTACCTCTGCATCATCTATTTATGAGGCCACACGACCCTATCAGTTAATTCCCCTAGACCCATTCATCATCAGGGGGCCAACATCTTCAAGAAACCCCATCCCGTCCACCAACATTAAACAACCTCCTCGCCCCACCAAGTGAGAAGCCTACTTGGTGGGCGAGGCATCAAAGGGGAATACCGTCAAAAGTATCCTCAAGCTTACACCTTCGCCTCTTGTATTTACACCTTTGTCACCAAAGATGAAGGTTGACACGATTACACAGCCTGTGTCACCCCATCGACAAAAATATGAACCTAGGTCCGATGTCATCTCTCCTCGAGAGATCTGCCTTCTAAGACGAATCAAGGAGGACAAAGGTGTCAAACAAATGGGCGGCCAAGACTTCATGGATGCCCTCACCTAGGTTGGGCAAGCCCTAAGGTAGAAAAACACCACGTTGAGCTTATACGACCTATTCATGACATCTGTACCACACCGCAAGGCTCTAGTCCACATGTTAACGATGATTTTGATCGACGAAAACATGCCAGTGAAAGAGAAGGCGATCTAGTCAGTCATACTCCCCTCTATACCCATGGAGTCCCCAATACCTCAGTTAGTTTTCAGTAGCGGCACCATTAAGGAAGATCCCGAAGGGGGCCAAGTGCCTACGGTGCCCCTCTTCATCACAATTCGGGTCAGCCAACACCGGATCCAGAGGGTACACGTCAATGATGGAGCTGCCACAAACATCATTTCCTTTCCTATTATAGAGAATTTTGGATTAGTTGACCAGATTAAACCAACGACGATGTCATGTTTGTGGTCCTTCAATGGAGCATGCGTCCTAGTGAAGGGCACTATTCACATAAACTTCGTAGCAGGGAACCAGTTCCCCATAGATGCAACATTCGTCGTAGTCAAAGAAATGCCTGGGTTTAACCTAATCTATGGAAGATCGTGGTTAGCACAACTCAGGGCTGTCTCCTCACCTATACACCAAGAAATCCACTTATTGTATGTAGGTAGGGAGGTAATAATCCATGGTGATATGGTGGTAACGCAAGCAATCAGCAACGTAGGCATGGAACAGGGTTCAGAAGTTACGACCTCTAAAGATGAAGCACCTATTCATGCATGCATTGATCGTACAATGAGGGGATTGGTGCAATGATCCAACCCTCAAATCTAAAATGCATGGGTTGAGTTGCCCTTCCAAGAGAAGGATAGTGATATGAACGAAGGCCCTAGTAACATGCCTTGGCCTTACGTGTTGATCAACCCACGAAAGGTCAAGAGGCAGCTACGTATAGCATAGCAACCTTACGACCCCCCACCCGGTTTCTATCCTTGCATATTCACCATTTTCTTGTCTCATCAATGTGCCATCCTTTCGACATGCTATGCCAATGGCCCAAAGTGGCCTAAAACTAGCATTATCGCCTTTGACTTTACTTATTACGCAATGGCCCAAAATTACCTAAAACTAGGAACGGCCCGAAATGGCCTAAAACTAGCATACGAGAGCATGAAAACTTTACATAACACATAAGTTAATATGAAACTGATTTCCTTTCTGAATTTTTTCATTCCATGCAAAATTTTCACCTATTGGCAGTATTTGTAAAATGTTCCAAATTTTAAAATCTTAAAAGAGGTATCCCCTGCTATCATAGGATATCCCCATTCACATCGCCTTCACCGTTTGCCCCTGCTTCATCTACTTGTGCATCGCCTGCTCCTATGTTTCCCCCCATTGGCTCTTCATTTCCTCCCTCCATGGGTCTCACACTTTCATTGAGAGCCTGTATCACAAAAATAAAGTAGTTAGCTAGGGAAACAAAGGTGATAAATGCTAGCTGTAGCGTAGCATCAAAGAAACTAACCTGAGGGGACTCTACATCGGTCTCAAGAGGTATCTGGTCTAGACCGAGACTGAGGCGACGTCCAATCTCCTCCATCAGAATGTCCATCCAACGCCTGCCACTAGGCTCGGCATTCAAAACATCAACTTTCTCCCTTTCCAAGGTTGTCCACTCTAGAGGTTCCCGGGAAAGGGAGGCAGTTGCAATCTCTTCTGTAAGAAGGGTCATCCTCAAGTCTCGAGATTCCACAACCTTCACCTACTCTTTAAACTTGGCATACACCTTAGAAGTGCCGATGGCCTTCACAAACATTTCGTACGAGAATGCCTCCACAACAACGTCTTTATACAACCTTCGATGGGTTTCATTTTCTAGCTTGTATGTATATTTGTGATCTCTCTGGGTCTTTACCCATTCAAATACCTTGGTGCTGATGTCCTTCATAGCTTGGCACTTCTAGGCTAGCAAGTACATCTGCATCTGTTGTTTGATTATTTTGCGGGTGGACTCAACATTACGAAAGTCCAAAACTTGACGTAGTCGTCTATAGCCCTTTGCAAATCAACATGGTTAGGATTATGGTTTATGAGGAAATTGATCCTTAACCTGAGGTTCTCTACCTTGACGACCAGTTTGGCCTCTCTCTACTTACCCCTTTGGACCCGTTTCCACAGGTCCTCGTTGGTACGTCTACATTCCCACAGAGAGCACGTTGATTGCAAGACACATTTGTAAGCCTCATCAAATATACAATGAGACACTTCGGTCACGTCAGGTGAGAGTGTGGGCACAGCGCCAATCTCCATAGGTCGTGCCGAGTCCCACTTGAGCCGAGAGGCTGTTCGACATAGAAAGTGTAGTAATCATGTTAGCGTAACATAATCAACACACTCAAGAGTTTCAGCGTAGAAACATAAGGACAGTTAACACTCCTACTTACCCGCACGAGGGTCTGCCTACTAAAGGCGTTTGATCATGTCATCAACAAGTCCCTGAACAAATGAAAACTTGTAAGGGACTTCAGCCCATGACCCCGTACAGGGCTGAGGAGGTCCTGAGACATCAGAAGTAGCACCTGTTACATGATTAAACATGTCATAAATGGCCAAAATGGACTACGGTAAGGCACACGCAAATCCTAAACTCACCAGCATCTGGTTGCTATCTTGTTTCTTGCCGATGCAAGACGATCGCGGTAGGTTCGGTAGAAGGCCTAGCCAAGTCCATGAAAGCCCCTACCTCATGCACTGGTGCTTTTCCTTTCATGAGAGTAGGGTCTTTTTTATTTCGGGGAAGCACCTCTTCGTTGGTAGGAAGAGGCTCCCTAATAGCAAGATCCCCTACCCTAGAGACAAGAGCTTCATTATTCCTAACTGGGACCCTTTCTTCCAAAGCTAGGGATCCCGCATCTTTATTTTTTGCCCCTGTTTTGAGGGTTGACACTTCCTCATCACCTTCTTCTTCATCTTCTTCTTCTGCTACCTTCAAAAGGGCATACACATATCAAATCTAAATAAGTTAACTCAAAACTAATACCATGCTATGAAACACTTCCTAACGAAGCATAGAATAGTAGGCTCCCTAAATGCTCACCAATGGGCGGTTGCGTTCACCGCAACTTGAACCATAGTCTTCGTCCCTCCTCTTCATGAAGGATTTCCCTGGCTGGGGGAGGTCTCTTTCTTCACAACTCCACGGGCATGGTCTCAGCTATGAGACATTCACCCTATGTCACGTTTCCGATTATGGTAGGGGGGGTCTCCCCTACGCTGTCTTGGCCACAAACGCTACAAACTGCTAGAACTTTAGTCATTATAGACAACGACTCACCCACCATCTCCGGGGGGTCCTGGGGTTGCATAGTTCGAAGGACCTGTCGAATCCATGGCTTAGGAATCTGGTCACGATCTAGCTCAGACCAGACTCTGTCCTCCTGGACCACCAGGAACTCTGCGAAGTGCCTTAAATAGCCTATATAGAATGCATAGTGTATGTTAGAGAAGGACTCCATTTTCTCACGGAGTCCGAAAATCTCAGCCTACAAACCACTACATAGGAATTCGGCCCAGTTGTAACAGGCCCCCTCCTCCATGAATTCTCGCATTACCCAAGCCTGCTCAAGCCCCAAGACCTTCCCTTGGGTGAGCAGTTGAGGGAATGCACAAGCACGAAAGACCAGGTATATCCCCATGGTAGTACCTTCCTTAAGCTTGTCCATAGGGAATACCTTTCACTCCTTGGTGAGCATCAGCCACTCCTCGATATGCTACTTCTGGAGGGTCAACTCCTACTTGCCCTTCGACATCACATCGGCGCCATTAGTAGGGACGCCAAAAAAATCTGCAAACATCTAGTCATTGATGTCAATGACCACCTACACATCCGACACGTACGTACAAAAATGGTTTGACTGCCCAAAGAAGGAATTGAGAAAGGAAAGCATCTCGGCAGCAGGGACGCCTGAATTCAAAGCCATGAACAAATCCACAAGCCCAACCATTCAGATTTTCTTGAGAAAGAATCCTGGAGCCCCTCGTTCTAACCAGATATGGGTCACCTCTACTTCATCATATTTTAAGTAGATTTCTCCCCCTTGCCTCTTGGCAGTTACCACCGTCACCTCACGAGGCTTCTTCGCTCCTGCAGCAATGATCACAAAACATGCTTAGCATAAAAAAATAGAGAGAAGAAACTACGAAAACACATGAGCTCATGGTGCCTGTCTGTTAACCCACCAAGTCTATACGGTGAGAGGAATAGTGGGAGTTCAACCACCAGGACTGCTTCGAGCATGACCTGCTTAAAAGGTTCTCTCCACTCCTTGTCCAACCAACCCTTCATCCTGAAATGACTGTAGAAAGAGGTGAGTGTGCATAGGTAGGAATAATATCCCTCCCTGCAATGAGCAATCATGGCTACCCACAAGCTCTTGGTAGAGGCAAATTCGTGTAGGGCTAGCTGTGTTGTGGCCAACTCACCCGGCTGGTCATGAACCCCGCTATCGTCAAGATAGAACCTGGTGATAAGCACACACTATCAACACTCAGCCAAGTATGGGCAACATTGCATAACCAAGCAAAGTAAAGATGCAAAACTCACCCACCAACATAGTAGACGGTTCCCTATGGGTTTTGAAAGTACATCGCCACGTGGTGCACAAAGTACAATGTTTTTTTATTGGTGATAACATTGGTATTCTAGCATATCCTAGATCTAGGCCAAGAGCCTCAACCTTGTGGAGTGTTGGGTAGACCCTCCTCCCAGCCTTCTTGTGGTTTCATCATTAGAAAGGTATCTCAAGATGGCCTCCATTATTCCGAACGCCTGCATCTCATCTAAGGAAGACCATACCATGAGACTAAAATGGCTGAGAAGAAATTGCAGGAAGTCTCACGCCCCATCCCTGAACCAAACCACTCACTCTCCCAAACGTATCGGGGGAGGGAGAACGTTGGCCATAGGTCTGCCTACATGACATAGGAACCCTTCAAGGTCCAAAATGATCAACCTAGACCTTGTCCCTACCCTACACGTCACAACCAATAAATACTGACATCAAATATGAACACAATACATGCACAACATAGAAACACTTAGCCGGTCATAAATGTAGCATAACATAGCCCCTTGTCTACACATAGCGTAACAAAGATGCGAAAGCCTAGCATAGAGAGAACATGCAAGTAGCTTATCATAGCAAAGAAATAACTAATAACATGCTCAAACAAAAACACACGTCACGGTGTTACGTCACATATAAACAAATCCTCCCAAGGATTTTACGTCATGACATGACAAGGTCAAGCAACTTAAAATGCCCCAACCCTGGAGTAGCGAAAATTGCGGCAGCAGCAACAGCCTTGCATGCAATCACAATGAAACCCTTGCACAACAGCCATGACCAAAAGGAAAAAGAGGCCACGACAACACAAAAGCTAAAAAAACATGGCCATAGAAAATACAAATAGCAAAACAAATGAGATGCAAAACCAGAGCAGGAAGCAGCAGAGGGTGCAAGGAGAAAAGGATAGTGGAGACATAAAAACTCATTGAGTCAATGGTGTGCTCTCCTGCACTGAAATGCACGCTTGCGTCCCATGCCTTAGGGTCTTCTTCACCTCCCTAACCTTCGCAAGCACCAACTGATTCTTAGGAGCCATAGCCCTACTTGCAAATTTACGACCTTCGCTTTAGAAATTCGCCTCGCTAATCGATTAACACAATTTCTCCATGCTCCGAAATCATTGAGTGCTCCGATAAGGATTATGCACTTTTAGGGAGAAAATGGAAAAATTACTAGGATTAAATCCCTATTTATGGTAGTAGTGGAAAAATGAGAAAACTTTCTCTCTCTCTCTCCGATTAATGTGGGGCGCGGTGTGCAACGTAGCATGCTCACCACGACATCACGACACTATTAACATTTAAACCTTGGCACGCTTCAGGTCAATTAATCGCCTTCTCGAAAATAAAAATAATAATATAATAATATTTTTTTTGATTAAAGGTCCAAAAATACCTTAAACTAACAAACCTAGCATGGTTACGCTCCTTAGGACCCAAAAATAGTAATTTCGACTCATAACGATCACAGTCTGCAATGACGTTAAACTAACTATGCTCCTACATCAGCAGTCACCTGGCACACCTCGACATAGGTAGTAGCATATTTCCCAATAGTTTCATGTCTTCATTCTTGCACTGGCAGTTCGATACACCTTGTACTCACAATTTCATTCTTTTTATCATTATATCAAGGTTTTGCATGTTACAATATGGCAATCTGAAATGACACAAAACTAGTGGTTTAGCATTCATATATCGACAATGACACAGCTTCACACTTCACATCAACAATGTCCATATCTTCAAAAATTTTAGACTCTTGTGCCTTGGCGGTCCACCATGACCTTAAACTAGCAAACTCTCAATCTTTACATCGCCTTTATTTAGCAAGTCGCATCTCGGTGTTGCTTTGTAGATTTACATTTCACACAATCTCTAATGACCCTTACCTAGGCTCTCATCTTATGATGGCAGGTCACGCAAGAGATGGGAACCCGTCATGCCCTTTCCATGCCTCTAACGTTATCATGGCCACAAGGTAAGATCACGAGACAGTTGAACCCTGACACGATTGACTAGGGATTGACTACGATTAACACCGTAGCAACCTTAGAAGCACCCCCGGATTGGCCTAGACACCTAGTCCATGCCCTAGATTTAGAGGCCAGGGATGTAACCAAGGACCCTCTTGTCGAGATACCCACGACCATGTCAAGAAGGGAGGTAAAGACATTGAGAGTTAGCTCCCTCCTAGACACACAAATACATGAGGGCATAGTTAAAAATTTGCAAGAGCACATCGATGTCTTCGCATGGTCATACGGCAACATGCTGGGTCTGGATCCATGGCTGATTCAAGATAACATTTTCCTAGACCCCCACGTAAGGGAAATCAAGCAAAAGGCATGTAAGATCAAGCCAGAAATCACACTAGCCATGAGGGATGAAATCACTAAGTTATACCGATTAGGTTTCATCTGTGCAGTCAACTATTCAGAGTGGGTGTCCAACATCGTTGTGGTTTCAAAGAAAATAGGAGGGATACGAATATGTATAGAATTCTATGACTTGAACAAGGCAATGATCAAAGAAAACTTTCCACTCCCGAGCATCAATCAACTCATCGACACCACAGTTGGTCATGGTTTGTTATCCTTCATGGATGGCTTCTCCAGATACAACCAAATCTGCATCAACCCAAAGCACCAGCTGTCAACAACCCTCATGACTCCATGGGAAACCTTCTGCTATATCATGATGTCCTTCTGGCTCAAGAATTCTGGAGTGACCTACCAACGAGCCATGACCTACATTTTTAGTGACTACATCCTAGAAACATTAAACAATTACGTGGATGGTATAGCAGTTAAATCCAAAGAGGTAGCCTGTCACCCATGCGATCTAGAGTTAGTCCTCAAGTGCTATCAAAGGAACGATTTGCATCTTAATCCCAAGAAGTGCATCTTCGGATTAAAGACCGAATGCATGTTAGGGTTTGTAGTATCAAAGGCTGGAATATAGGTGGACCCAGACAAAGTCAAGGCCATCATCAACCTAGCACCTCCCACAAACCTTAAAGAGTTACGCGGTTTACAAGGTAGAGTGCAATTCATTCGAAGGTTTATAGTAAGGTTGACCAACAAGTTATACCCCATGCAACATCTTCTGAAGAAGGGGGTTGACCTCGAGTGGAAAGCCCAATGTCAACAAGCCTTTGACAACCTAAAGAAGGAGCTCTCGCACCTCCCAACGATGCACCCGTCACAAAGGGACAGGCCTTTCTTCATATACCTTGCCACCTCCGACGCATCCATAGCAACATTGCTATGTAAGAAGCAGGATGATGGCTCTGAGATACTAGTGTATTACATGAGCCATGCATTAATAGCATACAAGAAAAAATACAATGAGGTGGAGAGGAACTACCTAGCCTTAGTGTTCATGCTAAAAAGGTGGCAGCATTACCTATTCCTTAGCACAACCAACATCATTTGGAAAAGCAACATACTCCGGGCTATCACCGGAAACATATATGAAAGTAGCAAGATAGCCCGACGGAAGTCCATAACCACAGAATTTGACCTACGCTATGTAAGTCAATCGTCGACAAAGGGCCAAGCCATAGCAACCCAACTTACGGTCTCGCTAGTCGACGACTAGGTAACCATCAATCCCAAGTTCCCAGATGAATATGTTAGCAATGTTTCCATCATCCCATCACATTTTGAGGTAACCTTACACTTTGATAGTGCCTCAACCATGTGAGGAGTTAGTGCCACTACCATGATCACATTCCCCTCTGGGGAAATGTACCCATTTGCTTATCATTTCGCATTCCCTTGCACCAACAACATGGTGGAATACGAAGGGCTACTTAGAGGCCTCTTAACTACTCGCACGCTACATGTACAACACCTGATGATCCAGGGAGATTCAAAACTAGTCATGAATCAAATCACCGAAGTCTATGCCTACAAGGCTACGCATATGCAACCCTACTATGACCTAGCAAAAGTTTTACTAAAGAAATTCATAACCACTAATGTGCACCACGTGTCACGCAATGAGAATACTGTAGCAGATGCCTTAGCTACCCTTGCGTTAAACATCCCATCACATTCCTTGGCAAACATGCCAACTGCAATCATAGAATGCATAGAACCTATCACTCGGGTGGAACATGTGGCGTTTGTTGACGCTGCGAACACCCCGGAGTGGTACGATAACATTAAAGCATATTTATAGCATGGTGAACCCCTAGATGGATTGACATCGGCTTAGAGAGATGCAATCTGCAAGCATGCTCGATAATATGTGCTCATGGGAAATGATGCCCTATGCCAGCGATCCTACGATGGGATATTGCTGGCATGCGTGGGTGGTGAGCAGGCACAAAAGGTAGTTAATGAGGTTCATGAAGGGCTGTGCAGTGGACACATAGCACCCCGGGCTATGGCTATGAAAATTAGATGCCTAGGGTATTATTGGCCCTACATGGAGCGTGACTGCCTGTCGAAAGTCAAGATGTGTGACACATGCCAGAGATATGAAAATTTCATACACATAGCACCTATAGACCTGCACCAAACACAAATTATGTGGCCCTTCCAACGATGGGGACTAGACCTCATAGGGCCTACCACGCCTAAGTCCTTCGCAGGGCATAGCTTCATTATCACCACCATAGAGTATTTTACTAAGTGGGTGGAAGCTATTCCCATGAGGAAAAAGACATCTCAGCAAATCTACCATTTCATCCTCAATAACATTGTAACTAGGTTTGGGCTTATGATGACTATTGTGACAGATAATGAACCATAGTTCAGTAGTAAGGAAACCCAGACCTTGTGTAGCAACCTAGGCATTAAGCAATCATTTTCTTCCCCTTATTATCAATAGGCAAACATGCAAGTAGAGGCTACAAATAAGTCCATCATCAACTTGCTGAAGTGGATGCTTAACAATAGCAAGAGGTGGTGGCACAAGAAAATACTGTACGTCCTCTAGGCCTATCGAATGACTTGCAGAACCACGACAAGTAAGATCCATTACAGTCTCATTTATAGATCTGAAGCTGTGTTGCCACTTGAGTTGTAGGTACCCTCACTTCGAATGATCCTGTTCGACGTTGTGAGCGAAGCCCAGAACAATGAATCATGAACCATCAACCTCTACTCAGTGGAGGAGGAACATGTGTAGACACTGAGACAAATCGAGCACTATCAGAACAAACAACAGCAGAAGCACTATGTAGAACCGCATCGATGACCAACGCAGAAGGGAGACCTTGTCCTCAAGGCCATCTGTGAGCACGTAAGTAAGTTCTCAGCCAACTGGAAAGGTCCTTACATGATCACTAAAGCCTTTGGGAATGGAGCCTTCAAATTGGAAGACATGTATGGCAACGAGTTTTCCAACCCAGTGAACCACGTGTACCTCAAGTCGTACTATGTCTGAGGTGCAATGACAACAACACTCATCATCTGCTACGACGATAAACTGGTAATTACACCAGGAAGCATCCACAATGATGATAAACTAGCAGCACCGAGCAGAGTCCACTACGATGATAAACTAGTAGTCGCACCAGGCAGCGTCTGCAATGATGATAAACTAGCAGCACCGAGCAGCGTCTTCTACGACAATAAATTGGCAGCAACCATCCACCATGACATGAAACTAGAACTATTAGTCCACTATGACTATAAACTGGCATTGCACATCCACTACAACGTAAAACTAGCATGTATGGTCTACTGGGATCTTAAACTAGCACAACGGTCTGCTGGGACCTTAAACTAGCACATAGTCTACCAAGACCTTAAACTGGGTTTGCGTCTCACCCTCAACATGCACCACCACCAGATACACATCAAATGAAGAGGCGTGATATCGGTGCATGGGTGGGACGTCGCCGCTCTAGGACGCAGTTCTCGACACAAGGAGAACATGGTTTGAGGCATATGCACTGCCACCTTTGATGTCATGCTGACCCTTCCAAGACATCGTATGATGTCATATGGGGCCTTCAAACCTACCATCTCCATGGCCCACCTCCCTGATGATAGCTCCTGGGCCCGTTCTTTCTTCTAAGGTGCTGACAGTATTATGGCCTAGCAACAATATTCTTGTGCTTTAGTTCCCTACCAAGGTTTCATCTAGTGCAAAATTTAGTTATGTGGTAGCTGATCTCATAGCTGAACTAAGCATGCATTTCTTTGGTAGGGATTTCAGTGCATCCGTGTCCCTGGTGCCTTGGGGACTAGCTCCCCCCACAACCAGTGCTACTAGGACCGCTACTAGCCTCCTTGCTTTGGGCATCTCACTCTAGCAATGGTGCCCAAGAGTAACAACAATGCCAGCAGCCCACAAGACATCGTCCCTATAGATGCATCCCCCTACAGCAGCAAAGGCTACAATATCGCAAAGTGAGTCTGTAGACTAACATGGTTGTTTGAGAGTGCAAATTCTGGCACGTGCGTAACACAGCTTGCTGTGCGGAAGGCTTCAGTAGGAAAGTCAGAACCCTCCATGGATGTAATACAACTCATCCTGCTGAGGGGACACCTGCCTACAAGAGGTTGAAGAATAGCGCCAGCCAGAGATGAAAACACAAATGAGCCCCTTAGAGCACTCCAATGAGGGACTTGACTAAACATCATCTCTGCTCTCTGCCTTAACCTCCGCAAAACCAATGCAATAATCTCAAGCATGGCCAAGTGACATCACAGCACACACCAAGTGACAACCTTAGCATTTCTCCTGCTGTGGTGTTTCGTATTCTTTGCTGACGTCCATCAAGCCTATTCTCCAAACGTTGACAAAGAGGGGCCAATGAAACACCCTAAAAAATGTGAGGTCATCCTGGCCTCACCAAGCTCTTGTAGTCTGCACAACAATATGGTAGTTCATCGGAAGAAGAACGTTATGAGTCTAGGTCAGCTAGTTCGGCAAATTTTCTACTTTGAGCATGGACAGGTCCTGTACCATCCTGCCCACCCATCAAAGTAGCCTGAACAACGGGCAACTTGCTCAGAAACAGTGTGCAGAATCGACGGTAGCATCCTGGGTGCACAAGAAATAGTTTGGCAAGTTTTCTAAGTAACGAAGCCTACTACGCTACGCTACCCTAAGTAGCGTAGCACACTTCAGAAAATGATGGTAGAACGAAGTGCTATGCTATGCAATGTCACATAGTGTAGCATACCAAAAACTTTGCTAACCACTCCCCTCGCCCAATTTCAAGTTCTGCAGTGATGTCCCTTTTCATCAAGAAGCAGCGGACCATGTCTGCTGCTACGCTACACTAAGCTACATGGCGCAGCAAGGCGTAGCAATCCTATAGAAGAGACAAAAGGCAGTTCAAAAGGTGGAATCAAAAAATTTCACAAAACTGGCATTGTAGGAGAATGGGTTGCAAATCAGCAAAACTGTCATGATTAAGGCTAGTTGCTACAGTACGTAGCGTAGCATAGCACAGCGAGTATGTGACATATGGCAGGATGCACGGCAAGGTGTTGTGTCATGCCAAGCAAGCCACGTCACAAAGCACAGCGTGGCATATGGGTGGTTGTGCGACATCAATGCACTCCACTCAATCGGACTGTTGGCACACATCTCTAGACGCTGACGATGCAGTTGTGGCATAGTACGATCATAGTTATTGCATAGCAGGCATGCATCGCAATGGTCTTGTAAGCCCAACGGTCACAGATGCCTCGAGTAATGCCAGTAAGGTAACACAAGCCTGTAGCACGTAGCATTCAAATAACCTTTTTTTGCTCACCTTCAACTCTATAAATATCTTGGCAAATAGCATACAACAGGTCCAAAATTTTTTGCTAAAAAAGATACCTGCAATTTGGCAAAAGCTAGCAATCTATAAATTTGGCAATTTCAAAAGAGTTCACATCCTTCTGGAAGCAAACAACTTCCAAGTAGTGGGAACTATAGACCTTTGAAACAAAGATCCCCCCCCCCTTGCCGACATTGTAATAATCAAAATCATCTATTTAACACTGTAAATGGAGAGTCTCTCTCGGTTGGCGTAAGGTCCCCATCTCTGTTCTACTACCTTGGTAGAGTCCCGCATTATTTTTACGTGAAGTCCATGTCCAAGTGCATAGCTCTTTCTTTTTCCCGGCACACCTCAGTTACACTTGGGACATCCACACTTCGTCACACTGTGTAGCCGATTGTATCCACCTTGACTAGATGAATTTGTAGCTTTGGAGAAGTGCATGTTTCTAACCATACTTTACTTTACCCCTCATTTACTATCTAGCTTCCTTGCGTTATTTTCTGTCTTATTTACCTTTAAACATCATCTTGTATTACTGTCGCATTTCTGTTTTATTTACCTTTAAGCATCATTTCGTATTACTGTCGCATTTTTGTTTTATTCATCTTTAAGAATTATTTCGCATTACTATTGCATTTTTTTTACAGTTCCTCCCTTTCTTTATCTACCCATGAGCATTATCTCGCAGTTTGCATTATTTACATTGAAAAAGGCTATATTAACGCCGATGTAAGTCCCTGTCTGATCGACCAGACCGTTCAGGGCACCCCATGCCCGCACACACCCAGCACCGCCCTTCTGCGGGTACGGGGTTGGAACTGTCATGTCTGCTGACACCCCCCTCGACATTAAGGTTATGATGGACTATTAGAGCACAAGAGTGTAGAACTAGAAGAGCGTAGAAAGGCTGAAGGTGTAAAACCGCTGATGTAAAGTGTGAAGCCGTGTGGCTATCGATATGCAAATGCAAAACTACTAGTTTAGTGTCATTTCGGACAACCAAACTACCACATGAAAAATAATAGTATGCGAAACGGGAAGCTTGCGAATATGAAAAGTGCCAAATCGTTAACATGAAAATACAAACAACAGACATGAAATTGTTAGAAATTGCAATATTGCCTATGTGGAAGAAGACACAAAAATTTCCAATGCAAGCATGTGGTGTTGTTAGTTTAATGTCATTGTGGCCCGTTAGGGATGCTACCATGCTAGAGCTACTTAGTTCAAGGTCTTTTCAGATCGATCGTATTGCAATTGGTAGGATTTCTAGTTTAAGGTCTTTTCGGACCCTTAACCAAAAACAAATATATTTTTTGTTTTTGGGAAGGTAAGTAGCTGGCTTGAAGTGTGTCAAGGCTTTAATGCTAATAGTGTTATGATGTCTTGGCGAGCATGCTACGCTATACAGCATGCTCCGCATTAATCGAAGAGAGAGAGAGGAAAGTTTCCCTGCCTTGTCATTATGGCTATAAATGGGGGTTAAACCCTTGCAATTTTGCCATTTTTACCATAAGAGTGCAGAGCCCACATCGGAGCACAAGGTGATTTCGGAGCACGGGCCGATTGTGATAGCACGGAGAGATTGCGATAGCGGCTAGCAGAGTGATTTTTTAGCTAAGAGCATGCATCTACAATTGAGACCATCGCTCCTAAGACTCATCTGGCACTCGCAAGGGTTGAGGAGGTGAAGGAGGTCCTAGGGCATGCACCTCAAGCACCCATTGTGGTACGACATAGCATGCCGTTGACCCAGTAGGTTACTGTATACCTTTTGCCTCTTTGTATTTGTGCTTTCCGTTGTCTTTTGCTCTTCTTTTACATTCATTCTTGGCTATCTACATTTTATGTGGTCAGGTTAGTTTAACCTTTGTATCGCTACCATCACCATCTCAATTGTGGCAGATGTATGAACATTATGTTGTGGTTACATGCAGGGTTGCTGAAACTGCCACTGCCGTGGTTGTTACAACCACGGGGGCTGGGGTAGTTTAAGTTGCTCGACCCTAGCATGCCGTAACATAAAACCCCCGAGAGGGCTAGGCCACATAGAATGTGGTGACATGACACATGTTTCATTAGAGCATGTTGTCAATTGCTTTGTTTTTATGCTAGGCTTATTCGCATGTTCTTGCTATGGCAAGCTTTCACGCCCTTGCTACGCTATGTACTGGCAGAGGGTCATGCTATGCTATGTACATGGACTACTAGAATTTATGTGGTTGTGCATGTATTACCTTTAATTATGCTACTAACTTTCACTTAATTGTGACGTTTAGGGTAGGGCCGAGGTTCAGGCTTATCGTTTTGGACATTAGAGGGGTCCTATGCCATGTGAGTAGACTTGTGGCCAACACCCCTCCTCCCCAGATATGCATGGGGGTGCAAGGGGTTTGGTTTAGAGATGGGACATAGGACTTCTTGCAATTCTTTCTTGAATACTTTAGTGTGATCATCTGGTCCTCCTTGGAGGAGGTGGAGGCATCCGGCATAGTAGAAACCATGCTTCTTGGGACAAGTCTCGGCATTTTGAGATTTTTTACCGACAGGGTAGTCATGAGTAGTCACAGAGAGGGGTCCAGCCAACACTCCATAGGATTGAAGCATTTAGCCTAGATCTAGAACATGCCTAAATACCGTTGCTACCACCATTACAACACATTGTTCCTCGCATGCTACATTGCGACGGGCTTTCAGAACCCACAGGGGACTATCTATTGGAATAGTGGGCAAGTTTTGCAGCCTTTCTCCACTATGTTGTACAATGCTAGCCATATTAGCCGAATGCTAAGAATATGTTTTTGTCACCAGGTTCTTTATCAATGATGATGGGGTTCACAACTAACCAGGTTTGCTGGCTATCGCGTAGCTAGCACTACAAGAGTTCTCTTCTGCTAAGAACTTGTAGGCAAGTGTGATCGGTCAGTGTAGGGGGGAATACCATACTTACCCAAGTATATTTCATGCTTCCTACACTCACTGTAAGGAGAAGGGTTGGCTGGATGAGGAATGGGAAGAACCCTTCAAGCCAGTCACGGTTGAAAAAGTCATGACGGCTGAACTCCCACCGTTCCCATTGCCATATAGACCTGGTGGGTTAAAGAGTAGGTGTCACATGCTTGAGTGTTTCTGTAACCCATGCATTTTTTGTGTTGTCATGCTAAGCATGTTTTATGAAAATTGTTACAAGGGTGAAGAAACCCTAGGAGGTGATGGTGGTGACTACCGAGATGCATGGGGCAAACATCTATTTCAAATCTGACGAAGTAGCAGCATGTTAGTGCTCGTTAGACCAGGGGGCCTCTAACTCCTTGCTCAAGAACATCCAAAGGATAGGGCTCATGCACCTATTTATGGTCCCAAACCCGAGTGTTCCTGCTGTAGAGATGCTTTTCCTATTCAACTCCTTCTCTGAGAGAGCAAGATGCTTCCACATGTGCGTACAGGGTGTGTAGGTGATCATTGAAATCAATGATCAACTATTCATAGACATTTTTGGTGTTCCTACTGATGGCGTCCCCATAGGGTCGAAGCGCATGCAGGAACTGCCCTTTGGATGAAGGATATTGAGGACTGGTTGAGGCTCGTTAAGGAGAAAAAAGGGTTCTTCATGGATAAGCGTAAGGAAAGCCCTACCATGGAGATTTACCCAATCTTCCATGCTCACACATTCCCTTAAATGCTCACCTAGGGAAAGGTCCTAGGACTGGAGCAAGCCTAGATAATGTGGGAGGTTATGAAAGAGGGGGCCTATTACAACTGGGCTAGCTTCCTATGCAAGGGCTTGCAAGATGAGATTTTGGGACTTCGTGAAAAGATAGATTCCCACTCCAACATACACTATTCTTTCTACATCGGCTGTCTGGAATGCTTCATGGAGTTTCTGGTGGTCCAAGAGGATGGAGCATGGGCCGTACGAGATCGCAACCAGATTCCCAGGCCATGGATTCGCCAAATCCTCAAAACCATGCAAGCCCAAGATCTCTTAGAAGTAGTCAAGGAGTCATTTTCTGTAATGACCAAATGTTTGGTAGCTCACAGCATTCGTGGTCAAGATAGCATGGGAGAGACGCCCCCTGTTATAGTCGATAGCGTGACGCAGGGAGAGCCTCTCATAGCAGAGACCGTACCTAATGAGTTGCGAAGGAAGAGACCTCCCCCACCTAGGGAAACCCTCTATGTCAAGGGAGAGGAGGGACGAAGACTACGTCTTAAGCTATAAAGGACACAACCCCCCATTAGTAAACACTTTTGTGTAATGCTTACTTTACTATTGCTTGCTACGCTAACCTACGCTAGATGGTTTAGCATAGCATTTTCTTTGAGCTAATTTGTTTTGAACTGACAAAAACATGCTTCTTTGCTAGTAGAGGAAGAAGAAGAAGAAGAAGAAGGTGATGAGGAAGTGTCTTCCCTGAGGAAAAAAAATAAAGACATGGAGGCCCCAGTCTCGGAGGAAAGATCCCAGGTTAAAAATGAGGGAGCTCCTGTTTCTAGGGTAGGGGCTCTAGTCATTAGGGAGCCTCCTATCAATGAAGAGGCATCTCCCTCGAATAAAAAGGATGTTGGGCTCCTAAAAGGAAAGGCATGAATGCATGAGGAAGGGGCTTGTATGGACTTGGTAGGGCCCTCCACCAGGGCTATAGCCATCATCTTGCATTAGCAAGAAAAAAGATCGCAGCCGGATGTTGGTGAGTTTGGCGATACGTCTATCTTGTTGTAATCCATTTTTTCCATTTTTGATAAGCTTAGTCATGTAACAGATGCTACTACTGATGTTGTGGGACCCTCTCCTATTCATGCAGATTCATAGGCTATGAATGCGGATTCATATTATGGACGACTGTGGACTGTGAATGCTGAACCTAGCGACAGGTGTTGGATGGACATCACGATAGAGGAGATCTGGCATCACCTCAGGCTCGATCTAGACCAAATACCTCTTGAGACCGATGCAGGCCTTTCTCAAGTTAGTTGCTTTGCTATGTAGATGTAGATGCTTATGCTACGTTGTAGTTTGCATTTGAAACATAACTCATTACTTCATTCTTATGATGTAGACTCTAAACGAGGGTGCAAGGTTTGTAACGGGACGGAATGAAGAACTCGTGGAAGGCAAGATAGGGGAGGATGGCACATAGGTAGCTTAAGCGGAGGTGAATGACGAAGGTGATGTAAATAAAGACAATCCATGATAACATGAGATTTTCTTTTGAAATTTTTGAAATGTTGAAATTTTGTAAAAGTTTCGCAAACATTGCCAACAGGTGAAAGTTTTGAATAACATGAAAACCTTTAGAAAAGAAACTAATTTTGCATTTACTTGAATATCACGTAAAGATTTCATGCTTTCGTATGCTAGTTTTAGGCCATTTTGGGCCATTGCTATTTTTACACCATTGCGGGCCATTGCGTAACATGCTAAAAGGATTATATGTTAATGAAGTGAAAAGCAACCATGCTAGTTTTAGGCCATTTTGGGCCATTGCCAAAAGAGATGGTGCATTACCAAAGAAAAAACGATGATGCTAGCTTTAGGCCATTTCAGGCCATTTCCAAAAGAGATGACGCATTACCAAAGAAAAAACGATGATGCTAATTTTAGGTCATTTCGGGCCGTTGCCATTTTTAGGCCATTTCAGGCCATTGCGTAACATGCCATAAGGATTATATGTTAATGAAGAAAAAAAAAACCATGCTAGTTTTATGCCATTTTGGGCCACTGCCAAAAGAGATGGTGCATTACCAAAGCAAAAACGATGATGCTAGTTTTAGGCCATTTTGGGACATTGCGTAACATGCTAGAAGGATTATATGTTAACGAAGAGAAAATAAACCATGCTAGTTTTAGGCCATTTTGGGCCATTGCCAAAAGAGATGGTGTGTTACCAAAGCAAAAATGATGATGCTTGTTTTAGGCCATTTTGGGCCTTAGTGTAGCATGGCAGAAGGAAGAGATGTTATCAAAGCGAAAGGCAGTGAATGCACAAGGGATGGTAGCCGAGCAGGAAGCAATAGGATTGCTACGCTATGCATAGGTGCTTCTTAACCTGTCGTGGGTTGGTTGGAGTGTAGAGCCGAGGTTTTTCACCAAGGCTCTAATTTACATCATCATCCTCTGCTTGGAAGGGTAACTCAACCCATGCATTTTCGATTTGGGAGTTGGCTCCCTGGGCTAACCCCTCCATTGGGTGGTTAATGCATGCATGATCAGGTGCCTCATGCTTGGAGGTGGTGACCTCTGAGCCCTACTCCATGTCTACGTTACTGATTGCTTGCGTTGCTACCTCATCACCACGGATCATCACCTCCCTACCTACGTGTTGTAGGTGGAATTCCCAGTGTATAGGTGAGGAGACAGCTCTAAGTTGCACTAACCATGATCTTCCCAAGTTCAAGTTAAACCCGGGCATTTCCTCGACCATGATGAATGTTTCCTCTATGGGGAACTGGTCCCCTGCTACGAAGTTTACATGAACTGTGCCCTTCACCAGGATGTGTGCCCCATTAAAGGACCTTAGAAATGACATTGTTGTGGGTTTGATCTGGTCGACCAATCCTAATTTATCTAAAATAGGAAAGGGAATGATGTTTGTGGTGGCCCCATCATCCATGTGTACCCTTCGGATCCGGTGTTGGCCGACCCAAATTATGATGAAGAGAGGTGCCATAGTCACCTGACCCCCTTCATGATCTTCCCTAATGGCATCATCATTGAAGGTCAATCGAGGTGTTCTAGACCCTGTGGGTACAGAGGGAAGCATAACCAAATGGATCACTTCCTCTTCCGCAGACATATTCTCATCAACCAGAATCGTCGTTTACATGCAGATTAGAGCCTCGCGGTGGGGTACAGATGTCATGATTAGGTCGTACAAGCTCAGCGTGATGTTTTTCTACTTTAGAACTTGCTAAGGGTGTCCATAAGGTCTTGGTCAACCCCTTGTTTGAAGATGAATCTCCTGAGGAGAGGTGACTTTGGATCTGGATTTAGATCCATGTCGGCAGAGTGATGCAGGCTACGTAGTCATGTCAACCTTCATCTTTGGGAGTGAAGCTACAGGTGCAAGGGACAAAGGTGGAGGCCTGGGAAGACCTTTGATGATACTCCCATTGGACATCTCATCCATCCAGTGTACTGCTCGCCTTGTGGGACGAGGAGGCTATTCAGCCTTGTTGCGCAAGGTAGGGGCTATCGAAGGTGTCAGGCCCCTGATGACAAATGGAGCTAAAGGCATTAACTGATGGGGCCACGTGGCCCCACCAATAGGTGGCACAAAGACAGGTGCCCGTCGTGGGACTTTTAGGATGAAAAGTTGTTGCACATTTTGATTGGTCTCCCATGATACCGGTGCACTACGTTGAGGCACACTGATCATGAATGGCTGCTAAGGTAACCTAAAGTGGTCATCGATGCCAATGGTGTTGATTGTGTAGCCAACATTGTTGGTGTTGAGGGGGTCTCTATAGACATACATAGACTAGTTTTTAGGGTGGATTAGATTGCTTTCATCAAGAACTAGTTTCCCTAGGTCGATTAATCTTTGGATGTCATCCTGCAATGATAGACAATAATCCGTGTTGTGGTCACACTGTTGGTGGTAATCACAAAACCTATCTAGTCTGAAACCCTTAGGAACTAGATGCTCATTTGGCAAGGCTAAAGAGAGATTCCTAAGGAGCTCATAGTATCATTGATGCCTTGCATTTTTCTCTTTTGACATCCACTTATGTTGGATGTATCCCGCTGCAAGAAGCTACCTCAGAAGCTCTAAAGGCTGTAGAGGTAGTGGGGTGTACTTTGAGTGGTCTTTGCACTCAAAGTTGGGTTTGGGTTATGCAGATGTCTCAGGTGTGGGTGTAGTAGATTACGACATGTGGCCCAATTTGGGTGCAGGGTTAGCCACTTGTGTGTCTAGTTTCTTACTATTCTTTCTACTATTGTTGCTAGGTTTTGGCTTGGCCTTAGTCGCCACAGTGGCCACCATGGTTGTTGGGGCTTTATCCTTTTCCTTCTTTGCGAAGGTGCTCTTGTAAGTGATGTAGGCTGGGTCTTTGCTTACCTCGGCTACATCCTGTAAGCTCTTAGTTTGGGCAAAAGCTTGACTAAGAGAGCGAGGAGCGAGGTAGTACAGTTTTCACTTGATGAAGTCATTCACTACACCCTTAAAGATGGCTAGCAACTGGGCCTCCACGATGGGCTCGCAGATTTCATTAAGGGTTGCGCTCCAACGTTGAATAAAATTTTGGACTTGTTCTAGTGGGTCTTTCTTCACACTTATCAGCTAATCCAGTGTGCTTTTTAGCTTCAAGTTGTACTTGAAGTGTGTTACAAACTATGTCAGCAGCTCTTCCAAATTTGAAATGGATGAGTGTGGCAACGCATAGTACCAATCTAGAGCTTTCCCTGCTAGGGACATAGCGAAGACGTGAATGATCGTGTCCGACCACTGTTGCAATAGCAAAGATTCAGATCTAAAATTGACGAGATGCACGTTAGGATCTCCCTTCCCATCGTACTTCATGAAGTATGGGAGAGACATCCCCAGGGGTAACGTCAAAGCAAGGATTGCAGGGTTGACGGGGTCATCTTGGTAAAAGTCCATAACTTGCATCGTGTCGAACCCAGCAGCTTTGAGGCATTTTATTTCCTCAGTAAGGGTCTGGATGAGCTAAAATGCTTGGTCCAGACATGGCGTTGTAGATGGTTGAGGGGCTGCTGAGGTAGCTCCCACATGTGGCATGGCGGGGGTGATAGTGTGACCCATCGACGATACCACCAGGGTGACCCCTGTAAGCGGTGCAGCCTGTGTTGTCCACCACCTAGTAGGCAGTGTTGTTAGGGTAGTAACCGCTGGTTGGGCTGCTAGATGAACCCCTTGCATCGTTGGCAGCATAGAACATAGCCTTTGTGTTGGGTTGCGCATTCTGCGAGGCTTGGTGTGTTTGAGAGTGCACATAGTGAGACATATGCGATGGTTGTAGAATAGGCAAAGAAGCAACTAGGCCCACCATGTGGATGGGCTGGGACCCCTCCACAGTGGGTGGAACTAGCGTGAATGTAGGAATAGGGGTAGAAGTAGAAGTCATGTATGTTTGCAAAGTTGGTATGGTATGCACATGTGGCAGGGTAGCCATAATTAGCATATGCTACCTTGCAAGGATCAACTGTTGAACAGTTTGCAATGGGATAGTAGTTGCAAACGGTACAGGAAAAATAGGCAAGAGTGAGCATTGAAACGCCACGGGATTGGCGTGGCTACCCATAGTAGCTATAACTATAGGTTGTAGAAGCGTAGGCGTAATCAAAAAGGGAGTGGTAATAGAGCACGGCTTCGCCCAGAAGGACTAGGTAGGAGGAACAAGAGTAGGGCCAGTTGGACCTTCCTCATCCGATTGGGAATCTAGTTCCCCCTGGCTATCTTGGAAAGCATCATCTTGATTGGATGTTATGTCTGGTTCCTCCCTAAGGCTAGCCAACTCAGTCCATAAGTTTTCACTTAGGAGATCAACTTGTTGAGCTGACCCCTCTATCATGTAGTCAGTGTGGGTTGCCACAAGTTCTTTATTCTCAGAAGTTATGACTTCTGAGCCTTCTTCCATGCCTATCTGTGGATTTCTTGTGTTTCTACTTCATCATCATGGATCACCACTTCTCTGCCTATGCAAGGAAGGTGGATCTCTTAGTGTATGGGCAAGGAGACAGCCCTAAGTTATGCTAACCATGATCTCCCCAAGATCAGGTTAAACTAGGGCATTTCCTTTACCATAATGAACGTTGCATCTATGGGGAACTATTCCCCTACTATGAAATTTATGTGAATGGTGCCCTTTACTATGACTCGCATCCCATTGAACGACCTTGGGCATGCCATCGTTGTAGGCTTGATTTGGTTGATCAAGCCTAGCTTGTCTACAATGGGGAAGGGGATGACATTCATGGTAGCCCCATCATCAATGTGTATCCTTCGAATCTAGTGTTGACTAACCTGAATTCTGATGAACAGAGGTGACGTAGTCACCTAACCCTTCTCAAGGTCTTTCTTAATGGCATCGTCATGAAAGGTTAATTAAGGCTGTTTTTACCCTGCAAGTGCAAAGGGAAGCATGACCAAGTAGATCACTTACTCCTTTGCTAGCATGTATTTGTTGACCAGAGTCATTGTCAACATGCAGATCAGAGCCTCGTGATGTGGAGAAGATGTCATGATCAAGTTGTACAAGCTTAGAGTAGTGTTTTTTTGTTTTAGAGCTTATTTGACCTATGTGAGGGCATCTAAGAGATCTTGGCCACCCCCTGGTTTGTTGATGCTTTCCTCCTCTTCTATATGTCCCAGAAGACAAATTTCTTGAGGAGAGGCGACTTTAGATCTAGGCTCAGATCCTTGTTGGGAGAGCGATGCAGATAGCATGGTTGTGTTAACCTTTGTCTTTGTCACAAATGTAGGAAGTGAGGACATAGGCTTGGAAGTGCCTGGGGTGGTACCCCCATTAGACATTTCGCCTGCTAAGTGGACTTCTCGCCTTGCGGGGTGAGAAGGTTGCTCAGCTTTTTCACATGAGACAAGGGCTGACGAGGACATCGTCCTCCTGATGACGAACAGAGCTAAAGGTGTTATCAGCTGGGACCGGGTGGCCCCACCAACAGGTGGCACAAAAGTGGATGCCTGTGGTGGGACTTTTAGGATGAAAGGCTAGTGCACATTTTTATTAGTCGCCCGTGGTACTAGTGCACTACGCTGAGGCACACGGATTACGAATGGATGCTAAGGTGGCCTAGGATCATTGTCGATGCCGATGGAATTGATTACGTAACTGACATTATTAGCATTGAGGGGGTTTGTGTAGACATACGCAGATTTGTTTTTGGGGAGAAATGGGTTGCTTTCGTCTAGAACCAGCTTCCCTTGGTCGATTAATCTTTGGATGTCGTCCTACAATGCCAAGCAGTAATCCATGTTGTGGCCACACTGTTGGTGGTAGTCACAAAACCTGTCTAGCCTGAAACCCTTAGGAATAGAAGGCTCATTGGGAAGGGCCAAAGAGGGGTTCCTAAGGAGTTTGCAATAGTGTTGATGTTTCATAGTTTATTCTTTCAACATTTTTTTGTGTTAGATGTATCCCACAAGGTGTTCTTGTAAGTGATGTAGGCTGGGTCTTTGCTTGCCTCAACCATGTTTTGTATGCTCTTAGTCTGGGCGAAAGCCTGACTAAGAGGACAAGGAGCAAGGTAGTACAATTTGGACTTGATGAACTCATTCACTGCGCCCTTAAAGACGGCTAGCAGGTGGGCCTCCATGATGGGCTCATGGATCTCGTTAAGGGTTTCACTCCAACACTAGATGAATTTTTGGACTAGCTCTAGGGGATCTTACTTCATGCTCATCAGCTAGTTCAACATGGTTTCTATCTTCAAGTTGTACTTGAAGCACATCACTAACTAGGTTAGTAGCTCTTCCAAAGTTGAAATGGATGAGCATGGCAATGCATGGTAGCAATCCAATGCTTTCCTGGCTAGGGACATGGAAAATATGCGAATGATAGTGTGTGGCCATTACTGCAATAGTAGACACTCAGACCTAAAAGTGACAAGGTGCGCATTGGGATCTCCCTCCCCATCGTATTTTGTAAGATGCAGGAGAGACATCCCTAGGGGTAGTATCAGAGCATGGATTGTAGGGCTGATAGGGTCATCCTGGTAGAAGTCCATGACTTGCACCATGTCAGACTTAGTAGCTTTGAGGCATTTTATTTCCTTAGTGAGGGTCTGGATGAGTTGAAACGCTTGGTCCAGACTATGCGATGTTGTAGACGGTTGGGGTGCTGCGGAGGCCATGCCTGTAGGTGGTATGGCGAGGGTGGCTATGTGACCCATCAATGGTGCCGTTGGGACAACCCCTATGAGTGGTGCTACTTGTGTTGTCCACCACTTGGTAGGTGGTGTTGTGCACCACTCGGCAAGTGGTGTTGTTAATGCGACGATTACGGGTTGGGCTACTGGATAGACTACTTGTGTCACTAGCAGCGTGGACCATAGCCCCATGTTTGACTATGCCGATTACGAGGCTTGGTGTATTTGAGAGCGCACATAGTAAGACATTTGCGATGGTTGCAGAGTAGGTAAAGAAGCAAATGGGTCCCACCATGTGGACGGGTCGGGGCCCACCACAATGGGTGGAATAGACATGAATGTAGGAATAGAGACAGAAGTCATGCATGTTTGTGAAGTTGATACGGTATGCATATGTGGTAGGTTAGCCNGCGCATGTTTGTGAAGTTGATACGGTATGCATATGTGGTAGGTTAGCCATGGTTGACGTGTTATGTGCTACAGTAATAGACTGCTGAACAGCCTACAAAGGGATAGTAGTTGCAAATGGAACAGGAAAAATAGGCAAGAGCAAGCATTGAAACGCCGCAAGATTGGCATGGTTACCCATAGCAGCTGTAGTTGTAGCTTGCAGAAGCATAGGCATAATTACAAAGGGAGTAGTAATAGATGACAGCTTGGCCTAGAAGGATTTGGTAGGAAGGATAGGATCAGGGTCGATTGGACCTCCCTCATCCGATTAGGAATCAAGTTTCTCCTGTCCATCTTGGAAGGCATCATCTTGGTTGGATGTTATGTTCTATTGCTCCCCAAGCCTATCCAACTGTATTAATTGGTCCAAAAGCCTTTGGTATTCTTATGTTAAAGGTAAAGAAAGGCTAGGAGTAGGTACAAATGCCTTCCCGTTGCAATAAGTGAACTCGAAGCTACGTTTGTCCTCGAGTTCATGTATGTTAAAGGGTAGATTGGCCTGCACCTTCGCATAGAGGAAATTGTAATGCTCATGTTGTTGGGCCAATCCCTTAGGTCCTCAATTTTGGATTCTAAGAGATTGACACATTTCCGGCATTGGGTTCAGCAGTTTTTCGGCACCAGTAGTGCCTTGAACTGTGATGGGAACTTCAACGTTTTAGGTATGGGTAGTAGTAGTTGAAAAAGTCATTGCAAGCTGAGTAGTTTTACAAAAGGGCACAAAAAAATGCAAAAAGAACAAAAATACTAAAAAGCAACAAAAAATAAAAGAAAAGGTTTTACGTCTTGCTGGATTCTCAAGGAACCGTCGAAGCGACCGATTTTTACCACACAAAGCGTAAATAACTGCAAAAGGGTGTCATATTTACGCTAATGCGCGATGAGGTATAGAGCGCATGCAAGACTACCGTAAGATAAGCTTAAATAACTAGCAAAGGTTTTGGATCTCACAGGGTCCCCAAGGGATCATTGAAGTGACTGATTTGTACCATGCATGATGGGGCACAGAACGCATGCAAGATCGTGAGGCAAGCAAGTTAACTAGCGAAAAAAAAGGCTTTATGTTTCGCAGGGCTCCAGGGGAACCGTCGAAGCAACCGACCTATACCACATGATACACTAATGCGTAATGAGGTATAGAGTGCATGCAATACTATCGTCAAATAGGCTAGTAAACTGGCAATTGGAGGCCTTGTTTTCTATAGGGCTCCCGAGGAACTATCGAAGAGACCAATCTACACCGCACAAAGTGGAAACAACCGTGAAAGGGTGTCACGTTTACGCTTATGTGAATCAAGGTGTAGAAGGCTCACAGAAATACCGTGACACATGGAAAAGGCACCAAAAGTCCCTCCTTCTAGTTCCAAAAAACTGTAGTGACCAAAAACATCAGCAGCTAGAAAATGCCGAGGGGTCAGCGGGCATGACAGTCTTGACCCCCTATCGGCGGAAGGGCCATGCTAGGTGTGTGTGCAGATATGGGGCATCCTAAATAGTCTTGTCGATCAGACAAGGACTTAATCGGTATCTCTATAGCCTTTTGCAACATATAATTTGAAAATGAGGATAAAATGCGAAATAATTCTTGAAAGTAAATAAAATAGGAAATAATGAAACACGTAATAGTAAGCAGGAAAGAAAGTAAAATACAGTAGAAAAATACACCGCTCCAAAGCTACAAGTTTGCTCTATCAGGGTGGATATAGTTGGTTGCATAGTGTGACGAAGTGTAAAGATCTCGAGAGTAACTAGGGCGCACAGAGCAAGAAGGTTGTGCACTTGGGTGCAAACTTAGGCGCTGACAATGTGGGGTTTCTACCAAGGTGGTAGAAGGGGGGCAGAACAAAAGGTGAGCTGGAATGCTAATTGTTTGCATTGTCAAACAGAAAGCTTACAAAGATTGATGCTGCAATGCACCAGTAGGAGAAATTGAGTGCCAGGGAGGGGAAAAGTTGGCTACTTTTCAGAGAATTCGAAACCTGAGCCGGACCAGAAGCCGAGGAAGAAGTAGAAGAGAAAGCAAAGAGAGAGGGCCAAAGAGCTAGAAGCTAGAGTAATCGGAGAGGATCCTTGAATGTTGGTCATTGGTGTATTTATACGACTAAGGGCATGCAAAGGGGACGGTTCAAATGCCACATGCCCTAGGACTTCGTTGACTTCCTGGTGTCACACGTGCTAGTATGACCATTGGACATGCATGACCATTTTGACTGTGAGTCTGCAATGCTGCAACTATGAGCCTACCACGCCGTAATTACACTGTCAACATCTGGAGACATGTGCCAATGGTCAAATTAGGTAAAGTGCATTGATGTCGCAAAACCACCCACATACTTTGCTATGTGTCATAGCATAGCACATTGTCCTGCGTTTCACCACACATATGCTACATGCTTGCTACACTATGCTACGCTATGTAGCGTAGCGTCTAGCCTTAGTCGTGAAAACTTGGCCAATCTACAAACCTTGCTTTCTACATTGGGGAACTTACAACCTTGTCGATTTTTCCCTTTGAGCTACCTTCTATCTCTTCTACAGGATTGCTACGTGTTTCTATGCCATGTAGCTCAGCATAGAGTAGCAGCAGACATGGTCCGCCGCTTTCTAACAGAAAGGGACATTTGAAGGACTTGATGTTGCGTCGTGAAACTGGCTGTACGGTTGTTGCTACGCTACACTATGCTATGTAGCGTAGCGTAGCATGGCACTCTACTTTGCAATTTTTTTCTAAAGCTTGCTACGCTACATAGCGGGGAATAGGGTAGTGTAGTAGATTTCGTGACTTAGAAAATTTTCCAAACTATTTTGTGTATCCATAATGCTACTACCAACTCTGTGCATCATTTCTGACTAGGTTGTCAATGGGGCAGACTACTTGGGTGGATAGGCAGGGTGACCTGTAGAGCTTGTTCATGCCCAAAGTAGAAAATTTGCCAAACTGGCCAACCTGAACTTAGAGCGTTCTCCTACTAATGAACTTCCATAACGGTGCACGAATTGCGATGCCTGGTGAAGCAAGAATGACCTTACAATTTTTGGGATGTTTCACCAAATATGCATTTTTTTGGGTTTAGTCATAGGTTTTGCCTTAGACATTGTTTGAGGATCAACTCTAGGTCCTCTGGGTGATTCTCTGACTTCTTAGATTTAACAGCTATGTCATCTACGTAGTCGTTCAATCTCTCTAAGAGGTAATCACTAAAGATATACGTCATGGCACATTAATAAGTTGCTCTAGTCTTTTTTTAGCCTGAAGGGCATCATGGTATAATAGAAAGTTCCCTAGGGGGTCATGAAAGTTGTAGTCAGTTGATGTTTTAGGTTAATATGAATTTTATTATACCCCAAAAACCCATCCATGAAGGATAGTAATGCATGGCCAGTTGTTGTATCGATAAGTTGGTTAATACCTGGCAATGGAAAATTATCTTTAATCATTGCCTTGTTCAGATTGCGAAAGTTTATACAAATGTGTATTCCTCCCGTTTTCTTAGAGACAATAATAATGTTTGATACCCAATCCGAATAATTAACCGTATGGATGGAACTAGCTTGATATAGCTTAGTGATTTCATCATGCACTGCCAACGCAATTTCAGGCTTGATCTTCCATGCTTTCTGTCTAACTGCTTTGATATTCAGGTCTAACATGATGTTGTGCTGTATTAGTTATGGTTCTAAACTTGGCATGTCTTCGTACGACCATGTGAACACCGTAATGTTATTTTGGAGCACTCGGGATATGCTGCATTGTGTTTGTTGGTCAAGGAGAGAACTAACACTTTGTCTACACACTGCCATCAATCTGCATGCTGTAGACTTTGTCTACACGCTACCACCAATCTCCAAGCTATAGACTTTGTCTGCACGCTGTAGGCCCTGTCTACATGCTGCCACACTAATTTGCACACTATAGACTTGGTCTGCACACTGCCATACTAAGTTGCATGCTATAGAATTGGTCTGCACACTACCACCCTAAGTTACACGCTGTAGACTTTGTCTGCACGCTGCCACCTCAGCTTACACGCCGTGAGTAGTTTCTGTACGTTGGTCGTGGAAGCGTGTACGTTGGGATCTAGTCTGCATGCTGTGTAAACAAGTTGCATGTTGCAAACTTAGGTGTACGTTGATAAGTATACCTATTTTACATCCCTTCCACCATGTTATATTCAGAACCGTTTCATCATGAACACTGCGAATCCCAACGCTTCAACCAAGCCCATCACAGATATCGTAGGCCCCATGGCCATTCAAAAACCTATAGTACAACCCATGGTAGGACCTCACCAGTCTCTCAGACTGCAAGGGAGGAACTCATCATTTAAAATTATAACACATGAGAAATATAATTTCATATGCGTAAAAATACAAGCCGGCTTAGCTGTGGACCAAACCGAAATGGATGCTAAGAGACAATATGAACTATTTCATAGCGGAGGACATGAGTTCATCCCTTCCCCACATGAAATCATCCCTCTCCCCGATTACTACTCTGAGCTCATCTCACAGCTCCTCCTAGCAAGGAATCAGCATCTAGACCAGCCCATGTAAAACCCCCAAATAGAGGAAGAAGACGATTTCGCAGCTCAGCCCGAACATGAGGATTCATATCATACCGTCAGCCCACAAACTTACGTAAACCCATTATTTCATCCATTCATGGGGGAGACAATGTCCCTCTAGCCATTTATAATCACTCAAGCACATATGCCTCAACAAGAGGCATCCACTCTCATCCCCACTCCTCCTGTGACCGATGCATAATTCAATACGCTTCCCCTTGATATTCCTCCCACTACCACAGTATCCCCATTCTTACAAGTACAACCTCCTCAAAATAATGTAGGAGTATCCTTCCCACCCCGAGTGATTGGGATGCTACATCTAATACCAGCTTCTACATCGACTCACTATATACCGTGGCTCCAAACCCAACGAGCACCCTTCACCACTTCAACTCAACAAGTTCAGGGTGTTCTTGCACAAAACGTGATCGGGTAGTGGGCTGCGACTGGTGTTCAACTGCATCAACCCCCTCACTACAATGTACCACCTCATACAATTCCACCCCTGAACGTCCCTCAAGTGCAATAGCAACAACAACCCTAGCAAACCTTTCCCTACAATGCACCACCCTTAGTACCACCTGCTATGAATATTCCACAAGCACAACCTCCAACTACACAACTCTCCTCCTTCCAGCCCACCGTATAACAATCTAGTTTGTATACTACACAAAATCATCAACCTACTATCTCACCTAGTGCCCAAGACTGGACTAATGCCAAAAAGCTAATGCAAGAGCTAACGGATGAGGTCAAGCGCCTCAAAACAGCTGCCAACGGAGAGCTTAAGGTAGTGGATTTCTATCAAGATGACCCTATCAACTTTTCGGTTCCACCTCTAACGTTACCTAAAGGTGTTTCCTTACCCATGTTAACTAAGTACAATGGGGAGATAGACCCCAACACCCATCTTATAAATTTTAAATTAGAATGTGTGTTACTTTAGGTGTGGCCACATGCCATTCTGCAAATGTTCCCCATGTCCCTCATAGGGAGAGCACTTGATTAGTATCGGGCTTTGCCCCGAAACTCAATATCTTCTCTAGAAGATTTATTAAACCAATTCGTTACCAGGTTCAAGTATAACTTGAAGCCTAAAGAAACACTTGACAGTCTCATATAGGTCAAGCAAGCACCGCTTAAGCCTGTTCAAAAATTTATTCAGTAGTGGAGTGCTGCCCTCAATGAGCTCCACGAGCCAATCCTAGAGACGTATCTTCTCACCATCCTAAAAGGGGCCGTCAATGATTTTGTCAAGTCCAAATTATATTATCTCAATGCATGCACTCTTAGTCAAGCATTTGTACATATCAAGAACATAGAGGAGGCAACCCAAAATAGCCACAACCCTGCCTATTCAGCCTTTAAAAACCAACATAATAAGAAAGATAGAGAAAATGCTAAAAAAACTATAGCAGCAGTAGCGGAAACACAATAAGCGAATGCGGGACAACAAGGAAAACCGCCTACTACCCCTACTAATTACGCTAGACCTGCACCTGCAACTGCACCCGAATCGTCCACATCACAAAATCCTACACCGGGTTGTGCGAGAAACTTCAAGAAAAGGGACCCCTCTCAATACACATCGTTGCCCATGAAACCCTCATAATTATTTGACAAACTCTTGAAGGCTGGACTAATGAAACATAAAAAATTTTCCCCCGCAGTAATCCAAAGACATGATTAGTTCTATCAATTGGTTTAGAACCCAAGCCTGGAAACTCCAGATGAGCCCTCAGTTCCGATGGCGTTTGGGCTGAGCTCATGGAGGATGAGATCATGCAACGCCTGTTAATCAGCCTAGAACAAATTGCTTTTGCGGTAAAAGCAGGACCTGCGTAGGTAAGCCATGTTATAGTTGTATTATTCTTATGTGTAATTTCGGTGGCAATGCTAACAAATCGTAGGATCGACATGAAGAAGGTCCTCATGAAGAGGAGCATGTTGGAGATGATGGCCCTCACGAAGAGGATCCTCATGAGAAGGAGTCCTGCGGAGAGGATCATCATTACAAAGAGGATGTGTGTGAGGAGGATCCTCATAGAGAGGATCACCCCCACAAAGAGACACCATGTGAAGAAGGTCTTTATGAGGATGATCCTCATTGGGTAGAAGTGGAGATAAATGATGCAAATGAAAGTTGTAACAAAGGGGATGTGTAGTGTGGCTATATTAACCAACATTTTGCTATAATGAAATGGAGTAAAGGATAATGTTCTCTGATTGATGTGATAAAAATTTTAGTTTTTGATTTTATGAAGGAAAACGTATTGTTAGAGGGGTTACATGTTTTAGGCCACTAAAACACTATGAAAATTTTGAGGCCTCAATGGTTTAGAAAAATCGTGTGACTTAGGAAAAGATTTACGACAAGACATAGCTTGACAAGTTCTCTTTTCAGCTAAAGGTCTATTCCTCCATGCTACACAGCGCAACGCAATAAACTCCAGAGGACAGATAAAGACTAGGGATGCACAATGACAAGCTTTCAACTTTGCAAGCTTTCTATATTATGAAAATATTTGCATTAGTCCAGCCTTCAAGACTAGGCATATTACGCTGCATTATGCAACATAGCGTAACATTACATAACACAACGTAATGCCAGAAGGTGGTCCATTGCAACAATAGAGATGAAAAAAATTCAGGACCTTGACAACCCAGCAAAATCTCAAGGCTTAAGCAATAATCTGCAGCATGCCGCACATTTCAAGTTTTCTTTTTCGGGTAAGGGGCCTATTACACTGCATTACGCAGTGTAGCATAATGAATCCCAGAAGAACTGAACAGATACAAAGGAAGCACGGCGACAACACTTCAATTTTTGCAGATTCACTATTTTACGCTAAATTACGCTATGCAGCGTAATCTAGCACGATGCAGCATAATCAAAGAACATTTTGTCACCGAAGTTCCAATAAGAGTGGTTTACGACACATTACGCCGCAGAGCGTAATACAACGTGGCGTCGCAAGCTTCAAACACAAATGCATCAAGTTAACGACATATTATAGGTTCAGGACACACATCATCTAAACCGCATTTTTCTCCTGACCCTCACCTTATAAATATTCCAGTTGACAAAGATCAAAGGGATTGGCAAAAATTTTCCTAAGATTAACAAATTTTCTCTGTGAGTGATTTTCTTCCATTGGTAATCATTGACGACTTTTGGCAAAGATTGACAAGGGAGCAAAAGAGCATCAGTGATCGTAAGAATATCGAAGGTGATTGGCAAGAACCTTTGATCAGAAACAGCCGGTTGATGGACATTTTGCTTCGAGTCTAACCTCCTTGTACCCATATTCGCTAGAACAAGGTAGATCGACCTTTTCTTGCTTTATCTTTAAATAGCTTTCTTGTTGTTGGCACATGCTTTGCCTAAACCGAAGTCTGCCTATAATCATTGTATCCAATATATTTTTTTCATGAGTTAAATCCCAGATCTTGGGATTGCCTGCTTTTAGTTTTGGCGACACGTATGGATGAGGAGGCTTATTACAACATTCCTCTATGCTACCATCTTTTCCCTAAAAGGGTAGTTCAACCTAAGCTAAGGTTTCATTGGCCACTATTTCAGCCCATTTAACTGTTGGGGTAGGGATTTGATCTTCAGGGATCTCAATCTCTAAACCCTATTCCATTTCCACATTGTTAACCGCTTGAAGAGTCATCTTATCAGCATGGATGATCACTTCCCCTCCTACATAGGGAAAGTGAATCTCTTGATGAATGGGTGATGAGACTACCCTTAATTGAGCCAACCAAGACCTCCCTAAGATTAAGTTGAAACAAGGCATCTCCTCGACGATGATAAACACTACATCTGTGGGGAATTGATCCCCTACTAAGAAGTTGATTTGCACTATTCCTTTGACTTGCACTCATGCCCTGTTAAATGACTTCAAACATGACGTTGTCGTGGGATTTATCTGGTCGAGAAAACCTAACTTGTATGTGGAAGAGGATAACATTGATAGCAGCCCCATCATCTACGTGTACTCTCCGGATTCTATACTGGTCAACCTGGATAGTGATGAACATAGATGCTGTTGTTACCTGACCATTTTCTAGATCATCCTTAATGGACTCATCATGGAATGTCAATTGGAAAGTCCATGGTTGTTCAGTGGTGGGGGGAAGCACGATCAAATGGATTGCTTCTTCATCCACTGCTAAGCTCTCGCCCACAAGTATGGATGCTAACATGCAAACCATGGCTTCACGATGTTTTCGTGATGTCATCAGCAATTCATAGAGGCTCAGCATTGTATTTTTCTATGTAAGAGCCTGCTTAACTTACATAAAAGCATTGAGGAGATCAGGCCTATGATATGATTGTTTGTTACCCTTCTCTTCTTCCATTCGTCCTAGGAGATAGATCTCTTGGGGAGGAACAATTTCTTGTTGAGGGTTTCATTTTCTTGGATTGGGAGAAGATGTTCGTGTTTGTGTAGCATCATCATTTTTAGAGGGTGGGGTCAAGGGCGCTGAGGTGAGGGATGTAGGCTTGGGAAACTCTAGCATAAGTCGATCCTTGGCTGCATTACCTATCGTACATCCTTCTCCTTTCCTTTTAGGTTAATAGGGGCATTGACTTAGATATTTTCCCCTACATAGTAGGAGAAACTGATGGCTTTGGCACCCTGATGACAAAGTGTTCCCTATGTGCGGGAACGGGCTGGGCCGCGGCTTTATTGATGATGGGTTGCAGAAAGGAAGTTAAAGATGGGACTCGGAGGATAAAAGGTTGTCGCTGAGCCACACCCATCAATGTTGATGGGATTATCGTCTAAGATGGATAGGGAGGCACATGCCACACAAAGGGTTAATTTGGCTATGCCTGGCTATCGCCCTCTCTAGCCACTACATTGATAGTGTACCCTACGTTATTTTCATTTAACGGTTCTTGGTACACATGCATGGACTGGTTTTCTGGATGGATTGGACTAGTGTTGTCTAGTATTAGTTTATCTTGATCGATCATGCATTAAATGTCATATTTTAACACCCAACAGTAATCTGTGTCATGACCACACAGTTGGTGGTAGTTGTGAAAATGATCTAGCCTAAAGTTCTTGGGGACTATCCGTTCATTAGGTAGGGCCAAGGAGGGATTCTTGAGCAGCTCACAATGCTGTCTATGGTGTTTTATACCTTCCTCAGATACCTTCTTATGTTGAATGTGGCCAGTTCCCAGTAATTTCTTCAGAATTTTTGAAGGCTTTACAGGCAGAGCCGTGTATTTTAAGCGATATTTATGCTCAAAATTAGGCTTTCACTGTGAAGATGCCTCAAGGGCAGGTGATGTTTCTTGATCGGCACTATTTGAGCTAGTTGTGGACTCAACAGGTGCCATAGATACTTTCTTGTTGTTATTCTTCTTCTTGGCCCCTTTGGCTATAGCTGCTACCATAGTTGTTGTAGCTTTTCCCCTGTCTTTGCTCTTGTTGTGGGCATTTTTGTAGACCACATATGCTGGGTCTTTGCTAGCCTCGGCTATGTCTTGAATGCTCTTAGTATGAGCAAAGGCTTGGCTGAGGGAGAGGGAAGTGAGGTAATACAATTTAGGCTTGATGAATTCATTGACTATCCCCTTGAAGATTGCTAATAGATGGGCCTTCGCGATGGGTTCATGGATTTTGTTCAAGGTGGCGCTCCACCGCTATATAAACGTTTGGACTAGTTTGAGTGCATCTTCCTTAACTCCCATTAACTAGTCCAATGTGACTTCTGGTTTTAGGTTGTATATTAAATGAGTCACAAATTGAGTTAGCAGCTCTTCCAAGGTTCAGATGGAAGAGCGTAGAAGTGCATGATACCAGTCTAAAGCCTTATCCATTAGGGACATAGCAAAGACACGGATGATAATATGTGGCCATTATTGTAGTAACAATGACTCTAACCTAAAGGTAACTAAATGGGTGTTAGGATTACCTTCCCCATTGTATTTTGTAAAATGGGGGAGTGGCATCCCAGGAGGTAACGATAAAATGGGTACTGTCAGACTGATAGGATCATCATGGTAAAAATCCATGACCTGTATTGTGTCAAAACTAGTAGCCTTGAGGTGTTTAACCTCCTTGGTAAGGGTTTGGATAAGCTGGAAGGCTTGATCCAGACTCGTGGAAAACGAAGTTGGTTATGGAATAGCAAGGGGAACTACATTAGGTGGTGAGATAGGGGTAGCAGCATGGCTTGTGATTGATGTAGTCAGAACTTTCCTTGTAGGTAGTACTACCTGCATCATCCACCACCTAGCAGGTGGTACAAGTGGGGCTACCATGGTTGATTGTGCCATAGGGTATGCTTTTTGTGTAGCTGGGGGCATAGGCAATCACCCTACAGTCAAGTTTACTAGTTGCGGGACCTGGCTTTGATTGTGTGAGAGATAAGACATTTGCGTAGGCAGTGTAACAGGGGGTGATGTATTTGGGACCCACCACGTGATAGTGGCAGGTCCTAGGATAAATGGTTGTGCGGTAATAACATCTGGGATGGTAGAAGCAGTATATAACTATGAAGTAGGTACTATGTGCACATGTGGTGATGTAGGTGTAGGTATACGATGAAACAGGTTGGCTAACTAGGCTTGTGGAGGAATGGTATGTGAAAGAATAACACCTAGGAAGGTAGCCAGAAAGAAGAAATGCTAATGGGCCGCATGTGCAACACAGTCGACAGTAGACAATGATAATGGCGTAGTGACCATAAATAGTGGATGTACACGGGACGCTATGGAGGGAGGAGCCATGACAAAGTTAGCATGACTGCCTCCCTTGGAGTGGGCATCTAGGTCTTCCTGCCCATCGTGGGATGCTTCCTCATAAAAAACCTCGTCTCATTATTCCATTGATGCTTTATCCATTAAGAGTTGATCTAGCATCCATTGTTGCTAGTCCATCAGGGGTATGAAAGCATCAGGCAAAGGCACAAATTCCTTCCCGTTACAGTAGATGAACTCGTATTTGCGTTTTGCTTCGAGTTCCTATGGGTACATGGACAGGTTCACTACAAGCTTGGCATAAAGGAAATTTTAGTGTTCTATGCACTGAGCATGTTCCTCACGCTCTTTATTTTGAATCCTAAGGGATTGGCATGGCCACACCAGACTAGCCGGTGACTCAGCAACAGTAGGCATAATCTGCATTGTCCAGGGGTTTTTGAGATTAGTGGTGGAAACGGTGGTAGTTGGCATAGCCATTCTTTACACAATTAGAAATTAATGATAATAGGGCTAAAGATCACAAAGGCAAAGGCAGATTAAAGGTAGATGCGGGCTTTCTATCCTGCTGGATTCTGAAGGAATCATTGGAGTAACCGATCTGTACCACACGATCACGTAAATAACCATAGAGGTATTACGTTTATGTCAGTCGACAATGGGTATAAACAGCTTACAAGACTACCCATGAAATGCAGATCAGAGGTTCAAGCCCTCGTTCTAGCGCCAGAAAACTATAATGGTGCAAAACATCGGTTGCTGGAAACACCGAGGTGATTTCTATGTACGCAGTTTTAATCCAGGATCCGCACAAGGGCCGTGTAGGAGAAAATGAATCTGGGGTGCCCTGAATAGTCTTATCGATCAGATAGGGACTTACTCAATCAGTAAATTTTGTTAACAATCGTGTAATGAGGCGACGACTTAATATAAAAATATGTTGTTGATTTACGAGAAAACAAGATCTGCTCCAAGATTGGATTTTGGAGGTAATGAAGGCAATGTAAATTATGCAAAATGATTGTAAAATTCAATGTAAACAAGGTGTAATGAATTGAATCTGGAACATGCACAATCCCAAAATCTAGGATCCAACTTATAGATAAATATGATGAATACAATGGGATTTGCAAGTAGACTTCAGTTTGGATGAAGTGTCTGCTACAAAGAAGAAGCTAATTAAAGACAAAACAAGAAAAATCCAATCTACCTTGTTCTAGCCAATTTGGGGACAAGGGAGTTGGGCTCGAAGCAAAGTATCTGCAAACTTGAAATATCTGGTCAAAATCTTCTCTCGGTCCCTGTTGATGCTCTTCTATTGCCCACTCTTTCGCGTAGGCTCACCAGTATTTGCCAAGATAAATTGTTAAGAAATTGCCCACAATTGTCAATCCTTTGAGCATTATCTGCTGGGGTATTTATAAGATTAGGATTAGGAGAAAAATATGGTTTAGATGACACATGTCTTGGGCCCACAAAGTACCGTTGAGCTGATTTGTTGTAAGTGAAGTTTGTAACGCTACGTTGTGCTATGCTCTGTAGCGTAGCAGAGTGTAACCACCCTTCAAGGAAACAGTTTATTTGCCCTTGTCTCTTACACTGAATAAACTATCCTGCAACTACGCTACCATACGCTGGGAAGTGTATCGTGGTGTAATGACTGCCACTATTTGAATTTTGTAACCCTTGTTGCTGCGGATAAGTCAACTGCATTGCTTGCGTTATGCTGCGTTACACTGTGTAGCGTAACATGGCATAGTATAAAGAAAGTTAAGATTTTCAATCATGGCTAGCTTGCAAAGTTGAAGTGTTGTTGTTGCGCATCTGTTGTTTCTATTTAGTCCTCCTGAAGTCTACTACGCTGAGCTGCGTAGTATAGCGTAACAGGCCCTTAGCCAAAAGAAAGAAAACTTGCTAAAATGTGCCACTTGTGGAAATCCTTGCTTGAACTTCAAGATCTTGCTGAATCATCGAGGTGTCAAAATTTCACATTGTTTCACTTGTTACGCTATGCGCAGGAAGAGGGTTATGCTATGCTATATGCATAAATTGCTAGACGTTGCTACGTTGTACATGTATTGCACTTAGACATGATGCTAACACTTGTTGATGGATGGCATAGGGCATGGTTGAGGCCCAGGCTGATTGTTTTAGAAGTTAGAGGGGTCATGTGTCATGTGAGCAGACCTATGGCTAATGCTCCTCCTCCCTAGATACATATGGGAGAGCAAGGGGTTTGCTTCAGGAAAGAAGCATAAGACTTCCTACGATTCCTCCTCAACCACTTCAGTGTGATCATTTGGTCATCCCTAGAGGAGGAGGAGGCAGCTGACATAAGAGAAGCCATTTTTCTTGGGGCAAGCAAAGGAATTCTGAGGTTTCTAACCAATGGGATGATCACGAGGGGTAGGGAGAAGGATCCAGTCAGTACCAAACAAGGTTAAGGTGCTTGGCCTGGATCTGGGAGATGCTCGAGTATAGCTACTACCACTGTTTCAATACACTGTTTCTTGCACATTTTATGATGATATGCTTCAAGAACCCTCAAGGAACTATCTACTATGCTAGCAGGTGAGTTTTACAGCGTTGTTCTACTATGTTTGTGTGACACTAGCCATAGTGGCCTAATGCTAATAGTATGCATTTGCTACCAAGTTCTTCATCAACGAGGATGGGGTTCATGACCTACTGGGTCTATTGGCCATAGCACAAATAGCCCTATAGGAGTTCTCTTCTACTGAGAACCTGCAAGCAAGTGTGATCGATCAATGTGGAGGTGAATACCACACCTACCTAGGCGTATATTCTACTCTCTATAATCAGTGCAAGGGGCAGGGCTAGTTGGATGGAGAGTGGGCAAAACCCTTCAAACCAGTCACGATTGAACAAGTTCTGGTTGAACTCCCATAGTTCCCACTGCCATACTGACCTGGTAGGCTGAGCTGTAAGTGCCACATGCTTAAGTGTATTTGCAATTTTTGAATTCTCTACATTTTTTGCTAAACATTTTTTTGAACTATTGCAGGGGCGAGGAAGCCTCAGGAGGTGATGGTGGTAACCACTGAGACACAGGGGATGAATGTCTACTTCAAGTATTGGGAAGTAGAGATGAGCCAACATTGGTTGAATGGTGGGACCTTGGACTCCCTGGTCTAGAACATCAAAAAGGAGGGACTTATGGATCTATTCCTGGCCCTAAATCCGAACGTTCCTGTAGCCAAGATGCTTACCCTAGTAGAATCCTTTTTCAACAAGGTGAACTGCTTTCTCCTACGTGTGCATGACGTGTGGGTGATCATTGACATTAATGACCAGCTATTCGTAGATCTATTCAGTGTCCCTACCAAAGGCATTCTGATAGGGTCGATGTCCAAGGAGTTGACCCTTCAGAAGAAGGACATTCAGGAGTGGTTAGGACTTACCAAGGAGCTTAAGGGGCTCCCTATGGAGAAGCTCAAAGAAGGACCTGTTAAGGAGTTTTACCCTCTTTTCCATGCTCGTGCATTCCCCCAGCTGCTTACCTAGGAAAAGGTCCTGGGGCTTGAGCATGCTTGGATAATGCATGAGGTTATGGAGGAGGGGGCCCATTACTACTGGGCCAAGTCTCTATGTAAAGGCTTGCAGACTGAGATCTTGGCGCACCGTACGAAAACAGAGTCGCATTCCAACATCCATTACACCTTTTATGTAGGCTGCCTTAAGCATTTCCTGGAGTTCCTAGTGGTTCAGAAGAAAGGAGTCTGGTTCATGCGAAATCATGACCAGATTTCTAGATAATGGATCCACCAGGTCTTCTAGACCATCCGAGCCTAAGATCCCCAAAAAATAATTGGGGAGTCATTTTCTGTAATGACTAAGGAGCAGGTGGCCCGCAACGTTCATGTCTAGGACAACGTAGGAGAGACGTCCCCCACCATGGACAGTAGTGTGTCATGTGGTGAACGTTTCATAGCTGAGACTGGGGCCAGCACGTTATGGCAGAAGAGGCCTCCCCTAGCTAAGGAAACCCTTCGCATGGAGGAGGAGGAGGGGCAAAGACTATAGCTTAAACTGTAGAGGACACAACATTCTATTGGTAAGTTCTTTTATTTAATGCTTACTTTCTTGTTGTCTGCTACGCTATGCTACGCTAGATGGCATAGCGTAGCGTAGCATCTGCCTTAGGCTAACTTGCTTTGAGTTAATGCAAACGTGTTTTTTGACCACCAGAAGAAGAATTAGAAGAAGAAGGTGATGAAGAGGTGTCGACCCCTAAGAAGGGGATGATGAATAAAGACACATAGGCCCTAGTCTCAGGAAGAAGGGCTTTGGTCAAGAAGAAGGAAGCTCCTGCGGCTAAGGAAGGGGCTCTCATTATTTGGGAGAATTCTTCTATTGAGGAGTCTCCCTTGAATAAAAATGATGCTGGTCTCCTCAAAGGAAATGCACCAGCGCATGAAGAGGAGGTCCGTAGGGACCCAGTAGAAACCATTTGTCAGGCCACCTTCATCATCTTCCATCAGCAAGAAAAGAGACAGCCATCAAATATTGGTGAGTTTGGAAATATGTTTTCCTTTTCATAGTCCATTTTGATCATTGCTAATATGTTTGGTTATGTGATAGGTGCTACCACTGATGCCACAGGATCCTCTCTGGTTCACATGGGATCCTAGGCTAAAATCCTTGACAAGTTTGTATATATGCAGGGGATTGGTGATGACATGATTAGTCACCCTCAGTAGGTGGATCGTGAAGTAGGTAAGTAGTAGTGTTTTCTGATCTCACGTTGTTATGCTAAAATTTCTTGCATTTTCTACTTATGCTATGCTAATGTGACTAGTGTGCACTTTGTGTCATGGAAGCCTCTTAACTTAAATGGGACCTAACACGACCTTTGAAAGTTGGTGTTATGTCCACATTCCCACTGGAAGTGACCGAGGTATCTCGTCATGCATATGACGAGGTTTGCAAATGCTCTTTGCACTCAGCACGCTCCCTCTCGGAATATAAGCATGCCAACAAGAACTTGTGGAAAAGGGTCTAGAAGGCTAAGCAAAGGAAGGCTGACCTGAGGGCTGAGGTGGAGGACCTCAATTCGAGGAACAAGTTCCTCATAGCCCACAACACTAACAACGAGGACTGGCGCATAGCTGTGGTAGACCACGCTAGGTTTTGGACAATTGCACATCAAAATGTCAAGACCACCTATGAACTAATAGAGCAATAGATGCAGATGGACCGTTTACACCAGAAGTGTCAGGATCTAAAAGACTTCAGCACCAAGGTTTATGAATGGGGGTAGACCCAAAGAAACCATAAACATATGTATAAATAGGAAAATGCTGCCCATCATAAGCTATATGAAGATGCTACTGTGGAGGAATTTATGTATGAAGCATTCATAAATGCCATCAACACTTCTAAGGCTTATGCCAGGTTCAAAGAGTAGGTAAAGGTCATAAAATCTCATGACTAGAAGGTGGCCCTTCCCACAGGAGAGACCGCAACCATCTCCTTTTCTCTGGGACTACCAAGGTGGACACCCATTGAAAGGGAGAGAGCTGCTACAATGGATGCTAGACCAGGAAAATGGTGTTGGGTAGATATCATGGCAAAGGAGGTCTGGCATTGCCTCGATCTCCGTTTAGATGAGATATCGTTCGAGATGGATGAGGGCCCTTCTCAGGTTAGTCACTTTCTACTGTGTTAATTTATGCTCTATTGTACTTTGCATTTTTTGTTCTAGCTGATAGCTTTGTTCCCATGATACAGGCCCTAGATGAGGGTGCAGTGCCCATACAGGGAGGAAATGAAGAGTCAACGAGGAACAAAGCAGGGGAAGGCGATCCACAAGGCAATGATGCAGGAACAAAAGGCTAAAACAATGTGAATAGAGACAACCCATGACTGCATGGTATTTTTTTAAAAATTCAAATTTTTAGATTTTTGTGTAATAAATTTTGCAAACATTGTTTAAAAGAAAATAATTTTGAATAAAGTAAAAAGGATTTTGCGATACAGAAATTGATTATGCTCTTACTTGCACCTTGCATACGTGCTACATTTTGTATAAAATGTTCATGTTTTTATGTGCTAGTTTTAGTCCATTTCGGGGCATTACATAATATGCCAAGGGGATGATACATTAACGACATAAGTAATGAATAACTAGTAACTTATGCTAGTTTTAGGCCATTTCAGGCCATTGCTAGTTTTAGGCTATTTCGAGCCATAGCGTATCATACTTTTAGGCCATTTTGGGCCATAGCATAGTTTTAGGCCATTTCAGGCCATTAAGTGAATGCACATTGCTAGTTTTAGGCCATTTCAGGCCATAGCGTAGCATTGCTAGTTTTTCACAAGGATGGTGCATGGGGAGGAAGCGGTGGGTTGCTACGCTAGGTGCAATTGCTTCTTGACCCAATGCGGGTTGAGCAAAATGTAAGGCCAATATGTAAAAGCACATTCATAGTTGTAGGCCATTTCAAGCCATTTCACATTGCTAGTTTTAGGTCATTTTGGGCCATGGCATAGAAGTAGATGAGCTGTTGGTGGGGAGGAAGCAGTGGGGTTTCTATGCTAGGCAAAGTTGCTCCTTGACCCAACATGGGTTGAGTGAGATGTAAGTTCGAGGTGCTCTACTAGGACCTTCATCTACATCGTCATCCCCACTTGGAAGGGCAACTCAGTCCATGCACTTTCATTTTGGGGATAAGCTTGCTGAGCCGACCCCTCTACTGGGTAGTCAGCGTAAACTGCGACAGGTGCTTCATTCTCAGAAGTTATGACCTTTGAACCTTGTTCCGTGCCTACGTTATGGATTGTTTGCGTTGCTACTTCATCACTGTGGATCACCACTTCTCTTCCTTCATAAGGCAAGTGGATCTCATGGTGTATTGGTGAGGAAACAACCCTAAGTTGTGCTAACCATGATCTCCCCAAGATCATGTTAAACATAGGCAATTCTTCAACCATGATGAATGTTGCGCTTGTGGGGAACTGATCCCCTACTATGAAGTTTATGTGAACCATGCCCTTTACCATGACTCGCACCCCATTGAATGACCTCAGGAATGACATCGTTGTGGGCTTGATCTAGTCAACCAAGTCCAACTTGTCCACAATGGGGAAGGGGATGATGTTCGTGGCAGCCCTATCATCAACATGTACCCTCCAGATCCAATGTTGGCCAACCCGAATTATGATAAAAAGGGGTGCTATACTCACCTGACCCCTTTTGGAATCTTCTCTAATGGTGTCGTTGCAAAAGGTTAGTTGAGGCTGTTCTGACCCTATAGGCGTGGGGGGATGCATGACCAAGTAGATCACTTCTTCCCCTTCTAGCATGTCTTCATTGACTGGAGTCATTGTCAACATGTGGATCAGAGCCTCACGGTGTGGGATAGATGTCATGATTAGGTTGTACAAGCTCAATGTAGTGTTTTTTTGTTTTAGAGTTTGTTTGACCTGAGTGAGGGCATTCAAGAGGTGTTGGCAACCCTCCTATTTAACGCTCTCATCCTCTTCCAACCCTTTGCCTATCATTTCACCTTTCACTGTACTAACAACATAGTAGAGTATGAAGGTCTCCTTAGAGGTCTTGTGGCAACGCTGGCTTCAGACATCATACAGCTGGTAGTCAGAGGTGACTCACAACTAGTCCTAAACCAAGTTACAGACGTCTATACATGTAAAGCTCAACATTTACAACCATACTGCGATTTGGCGAAACACTTAATAGGGCAATTCGAAAGTATGGACATGCAACACGTTTCCAGAAATGACAATACTATTGCGGATGCATTAGCAACCTTAGCATTAAATATCTCACCTGACATGTTTCATACGTTTCCAAGCTCCATAACCAATTGTGCTGAACCAATCACCGACACCCTTAACACGTTGCCGATTTCATCCGTTAGTACAACACACGCGGTGGAATGGTATGATGACATAAAAGAATACCTTCTACATGGTGAGGCACCACAACATCTAACAAATGCGCAAAAGGACACTGTACGAAAGCGTTCCAGGCAATACACCTTAGTAGGGGACACATTGTGTCGCAGATCTTACGAAGGTATATTACTAACATGCGTCAGTAATGCTAATGCCCAAACGGTTGTTGAACAAATGCACGAGGGATTATGCGGGGGACACATTGCGCCTAAAGCCATGGCAACGAAAATAAGACGATTAGGCTATTATTGGCCGCATATGGAATATGACTGTCTCTCCAAGGTTAGAATATGCGACACTTGCCAAAAGCATAGTAACCTAATCCATGTCCCACCAAACGAGTTGCACACGGCGCAGATCACGTGGCCCTTCCAAAAATGGGGTTTGGACCTCATCGGACCAATCACACCCTCGTCTTCCGCAGGGCACAGTTTCATCATAATCACTACTGAATACTTCACGAAGTGGGTTGAGGCTGTTCCCCTCCGAAAGACCACATCTAAACACGTGTGCAATTTCATCCTCGAAAACATAATAACCCGTTTTGACATTCCCATGACAATCATCACTGACAACGGGCTGCAATTTAGCAGTGCCGAAACAAAAAATTTTTGCGACAGTCTGGGGATCAAACACTCGTTTTCCTCCCCTTACTATCCTCAGAGCAATGGGCAAGCAGAAGCAACAAATAAGACGATCATTACAATACTTAAGAAAATGCTAACCTAGAGAAAAATAAAATGGCACGAGCAATTAGTGTATGCATTATGGGAATACCGCACCACACACTGAACGTCAATAGGTAAAACGCCATATAGTCTTGTTTACTGTTCAGAAGTTGTCTTACCTTTAGAATTACAGGGACCATCATTAAGGATCACATTCTCCGAACTCCTCGACGACGAGAAAAATAATAATCTGCGTATCATTGACCTCGATTCGGTGGAAGAAGAATGCGTATGCATGCTCAACCAGATCGAATGGTATCAAAAGCAACAACGACAGCGACATCGACATGACATCAACAAACGCCCCATCAAAGAAGGCAACCTCGTGCTCAAAGCTGTTCGGGAACACCCAGACAAGTTCTCAGCCCAAGAGGGCCTTACGTGGTCATCAAAGCATTCGATAATGGTGCATTCAAGCTAGCTGACATGGAAGGGAATGAGTTTGCCAATCCAACAAATCATTTGTACCTAAAACCGTTCTACATCTGAATACAAGTTCAGGTACGTGTAAGTCCTGGAATTACGACTATAAACTGATACCACAGCAGTCCTAGAATTACGACTATAAACTGATACCACAGCTCATCCTGGAATCATGACGGTAAACTAATACCACAAAACAGTCCTAGATTATGACTTAAAACTAATACCGCAGTGTCCACAATGACGGTAAACTAGCACCCATCTGACATGACAATAAACTGCCATCATCCTAACCAATCGGGTCCGCTAAGACTATAAACTAGCTTGCCTCTCCATAGTCCACTAAGACTAGAAACTGGCAATGTAACGTCCGTCACGATGCTAAACAGGCAATGTCCAACAGGTTATGACATAAAACTAACCCATGAAAGTCTGCCAAGACTATAAACTGGCAAGTTCACATCTGGCACATCACTCCGCCGCCATGCTCATTCATCAGCTTCAATACACCACTCACCATCAATCGCCTTTATCAGCATTGCTATCATCTAAACACAATGCCTGTCTTCCTTCAGCATCTATGCACCATTGGCCGCCATGTAAGTCTAAGCTCGTCTATTCGCTCATGGTTTTTCTTGTCTCCTTGGCGTTATGTTTGTAGGATGACACCCAGAAGTTTCGCACAAAGATGCACTTCGCCATAAGCAGCATGGTAAGACAATGTTCGCAGCATACCTGGCAGGACTAAATCAAACCATTCACTAGTACATCCCCATTCATCGACAAAATTCTTTATCCATTCGCCAACACATTTTACCCCGGCATCCCCTCAACACGCCTAGTACATCTAAAACATTGTACCACTGTAAAGCAGCTGCAACACACAGCACAGCAACTGTGCATGAGTACAAAAGCAGGGCAAAAGTATACGCCGCAAAAAAAAACTGAGACCCCGGGCACTTCCCATATAAGTCCCAGGCGGGAAGGCAGTTGTCTCAAAACCAAGTACTCATGTCTAAAATGGTCAAAAAAAATCCAGTTCCATGGCTTTGGCTCCTCGCCAACAAGTTCCCTAGAACACTAAACATGGGTCCTGTTCTCCCAAAGCATGTAACACATCCTCCCGTAGCTTTGGCCCCGCCAACAGGATTCCCTTGAAAGCTAACCGAGGGCCCTGTTCCGCCCAAGGACGCACATTGCATGTCTGAACTCCGAGTCTGCTAAAACATTGGCTATTGGCAAAGATCAGCATGCCACATATCCAAACATCCCCTGTCCATGACACAATTCATTGGGTAGTCACCAATCCCCGCGATCTCTATCCTCCTATTAGCTACAAATTTCACTTTCCCGATCCCATGTACTATTGAACACGGTACTATGACATCTTGTCAAGTGGCAGCGGGAAACGTCTTTACCAAGTTGCTTGTGGTATTTTGCACTTCTTTGTCGACGCTTCTCGGGTCGATTCCTCCAAGCATCAACAAAGAGGGGCCAATGAAACACCACAAAATTCGGCACTTAGTACTTTTCCAGCATGGCTACAGTGGGTGTCACGCATTGCAAATTTGGAGGTCAAACAGCTTCATTTTCACTAAGTGTCCGGCACCAGCGTATATGCCCAGAGTCTACGCTCAAGGACATCCCCAGCGTAGATGCTCGAATCCACAGCGTATACGCCCACCAGCATATATGCTCAAATTTTCAGCATATACATCCAACGTAAGCATTCCAACTCGCACGCCTGGTGTATGCACTTAACTTGTACGCTCGACAGGCATGGCAAACGTTTACGCCCAGCACAGAATGTCCAAGGGCAGAATGAAGACAACACCGAAGAGTAAGAATTGAAGCAAGTCGGCATCCATCAGTGTATACACCCAGCGTATACGCTCGCATCCATTAGCGTATACGCCCAGCGTATAATCCCGCATCCACAACGTATATGCCCAGTGTATACGCCCAGCGTCCACCATCTCCACCCAAGTTAACACGCCCGCCTCATTCAGCGTATACGCCTAGCGTATACACCCGCCCCACAGCGTATACGCCTGCCCCATAGCATATACGCCCAGCATATACGCCCAACACTTGTAATATTGTACATTTGTAAATTGTGTGCACCCGGTCAATGCGCCATGTGTCGCCCAACCCGAGTCTAGCGTAACAACCTTCTTACGCTGCTCAAAAGAGCTAAAACCTTCTTACGCTGGGAAGCCTTGTATGCTACAGATATAGTCTGTATGCTCCACTCGCCCTACAGACCAGCCGAGTCATCCTTGTATACGCCAGGGCTTTTCGTCCACCTTGTGTTCCCACACCACTGCGTCAGACCGGTGCACTGTACTTTGACTCTACAATACTATTGTTTACATTCGCTGCATAAGTTCTTTTACAGTTTTATGTCAATTTGGCCCACGCATTGTTTATGCCTGTTTATGCCCATGCTTGGTTTGCATCCGTTTACGCTTTACGCTGCTCTGTTACCTTGTTTACGCTCGCACATCGTTTACGCATAACCCAACGTATTAGCATTTTGTGTACGCACGGGGAAATCCTTGTCTGATCGGCGTGCGGACCACCCAACGTACTCTACCTTTGTTGCATTTCAGCACGCCCTCAGGCGAAGGCAGGGTCTTCTGTACATGTCTTGCGACCCCATGGCCTCTGTTTTTCCTTCCAGCCAGAGACCGACGATTTCAGGCGGTATAGAACCATGATAGGAACTTCAACGTTGAAGGTGTTAGCGATAGTGTTCGAAAAAGCCATTGTTAAGAAAGTAGTTATGCAAAGGAGTGCAAAAAGAACAAGGAAACTAGAAAATAACAAAATGAAGGCTTTACATCTTGTCGGGTTCTCGAGGAACCGTTGAAGCGACTAATCTGCACCACACAAAGTGTAAACAACCGCAAAAGGGTGTCACGTTTATGCTAGTGCGCAATAGGATGTAGAGCGTGTGCAAGACTACCATAAGATGGGCAAGTCAACTAGCAAACAAGGATTTGCGTCTCATAGGATCCCCGAGGAACCATCAAAGTGACCGATCTGTACCATGCACGATGGGGTACAAAATGCATGTAAGACTACCATAAGATAGGCTAGTTAAATGGCAATCAGAGGCCTTGTGTTCTGTAGGGCTCCCAAGGAACCTTCAAGGTGACCGATCTATACTACACAAAGTGCAAACAACCACAAAAGGATGTCATGTTTACACTTATGTATATTAGGGTGCAGAAGGCTCACAGAACTACTGTGACATGCAAAAAAGGCATCAAAAGGCCCTCCTTCTAGTGCCAGATAACTATAGCGAATGAAAATGTTAGTGGCTAGAAAATATCGAGGGGTCAGCAGGTGCGATAGTTTTGACCCCATATCTACGGGAGGGCCATGCTAGGTGTGAGTGGGTACGGAGCACCCTAAACAATCTGGTTGATTAGACAGGGACTTAGTTGGTGTCTATATAGCCTTTTGCAACGTGTAGTTTGAAAATAGAAATAATAGCACGATGTAATGCTTAAACGCAAAGAAGGCATAAAATAGTGTAAAAAGTAGTAATAAGCAATAAACAAAGTAAAATGCAGTTATAAGTAGGAAACAAAGTAAAATGCAGTTAGAAAAATTCACCGCTCCAAGGCTATAAGTTTGCCCTATCAGGATGGATATAGTTGGTTGCATAGCATTGCAGAGTGCAGAGATACCAAGAGTAACCAGGACGTGTACGGAAAAGGTGACTATGCGCTTGGGCACGGACTCAAGAGCTGACAATGCGGGAATTCTACCAAGGTGGTAGAAGGGGGATAGAGCAAGATGCCAGCTGAGAATGCTAACTATTTGCAGTGTCAAATAGGAAGCTTATAATGCTCAATGTTACAATGCTCACTCGCTTGTCTGTTACAGAAAGGTCTCTAGGGCCAACCATTTGTAGCAAAGAACCTGAATGCCAGAAAGAGAGGGAGAGAGAGAGAGCCAAAGAGTGTCAAAATACGAGAAGTTCAAAATTCCCCAGACCCAAGAAAAATTTGAAGGAAGAGAGAGCTTTGAACGTTGCTTGTTAAGGCATTTATAGAGCCAAGGGCATGCAAAAGGGATGGTTTGGATGCTACATGCCTTGGGCCCACGTTGACTTGTCTGTGCTGCACGTGCTAACAGGATCATTGTAATGCGAGTTTGCCATGCTACAACTGTGAGCCTACCACATTTTGATTGCACCATCAGCATCTAGAGACATGTGCCAATGATTCAATTAGATGAAGTGCATTAATGTTGCATAACCACCAGCATGCTTTGTAGTGTAGCATGTCCGATGTAGCGTAGCATGTTGTCCCACGTTTTGCTACATGTGTGCTGCATCCTTGCTACGCTATGCTATGCTATGTAGCGTAGCGTGGTGTAGCGACTTGCCTTAGTCGCAAAAAATTTTCCAATCTGCAAACTTTGCTTCTTGCATTGTGAGACTTGCAAACTTGCTGATCCTACCCTTTGAGCTACCTTCTATCTCTTCTACAGAATTTCTATGCCTAGCTACACTATGTAGCTCAGCGTAGCATAGTAGCAGACATGGTCCACCACTTCATGAAGAAAGGGACATTCCTGAAGGACTTGAAGTTGTACGATGGAATAGGCTGTATAGTTTTTACCATGCTATGCTACACTACGTAGCGTAGCATACCATGGCACTTCATTATGCAACTATTTTCTGAAGCTTGCTACGCTACATAGCGAGGCGTAGCATAGCGTAGCAAAATTCGTGACTTAGAAAACTTGCTGAACTATTTTTGCGCATCTTGGGTGCTACTGTCAACTCTGTGCATTGCTTTTGAGTAGGCCATTGTTTGGATAAAATACCTAGGTGGACAGGTAGGATGATGCATAGAGCCTATTTACACCTAAAGTAGAAAACTTGCCAAACTGGCCAGTTTGCATTTAGAGCGTTCTCCTACTAAAGAACTACCGTAGCACTACATGAACTACAAGGCTTGGTGAAGCACGCATGCCTTTGAAGTTTTTGAGGTGTTTCAGTGCCCAAGGTTACAGTGCCAAAAAGGTTGGACTGAATCATTCCCAAAGGAAGCCTGAAAGTCCCAAGATGTCAAAAAGTCCAAAAGCCGGCCAAAAGTCCAAAGGGCACATGAAAGGGGCGATTTGGACATCACATGTCTTGGGTCCATGTTGACTTGTCTATACTTGCACATGCCTGCATGACTTTTGGACATGCATGAATATTGTAATTACAAGCCTGCCATGCTGTAATTGTGAGCCTTCCATGCCATAATTTCACCATCAACATCTCGAGATGTGTGCCAATGATGCAATTAGGTGAAGTGCATTGATATCACACAACCACCCATCATGCTTTGCTATGCTTTGTAGTGTAGCATCTTTAGTGTAGCATAGCATCTTTTCATACTTGCTACGCTATGTAGCATAGCAGCTAAACTTAATTACAAAAACTTTTCCAATCTACAAAATTTTCCTTTTGCACTACGAAACTTATGAACATTTTTATCCTGCCCTTTGAGTTTCCTTTTGTTACTTCCATAGAATTTCTTTTGTTGTAGATGTTGTTGAAGCTTTCGGACATCATTGCTGGTGTACGATGTCCAAAGTAGGAAGGTCAACAGCAACCTTGGCAGCATCGGCATAACGGAGCCGATGTTGAAGGTGCCAGGAGTCGTCGTGAGTGCGAATGCTTTGTAATCCCTACCAAAGGCATGCATTCTCAGTTTAGCTATGGGATGAGCTACCACATAGCTAAATGCTATTGGCAGGGGGCTAGAGGATAACAATATTGTGGCTAAGCCACAATAGTGCTAGAACTCCAGCAGCAGGCATTGATCCAAGAACTACCATTAGGGCAATGGGTCGTGGTAATGGTAGGTTCGGAGGGCTAGTGTGATGTCGTACTACATCTCTGGAGGTGTAGCACAATTCCAAGGGTGGTGGCATCACATACGTTCTAGATCATGTCCACATTGCATCATAAACTGCATCCTGGAGCTACAACGCCACACCCCCGTGTCAGCACTGTGCACGTTTATTCGATGTGTACTCGGTGCAAATGCACGCTAGGGATGTGACGCGAACCCGGTTTAAGGTCCTGGTAGACCGTGTGCTAGGTTAGGGTCCTAGCAGACCATTATCCTAGTTTAAGGTCCTAGTAGATGATACATACTAGCTTAACATCATAGCGGACATGCCATGCCAGTTTATAGTCATAGCGAACTAGTTGTGCCAGTTTTATGTTGTAGCGGATGGTTGCTGCCAGTTTAACATTGTAGCAGATGATGCTTGTTTTTGTGAGTCTATCATTGTAGTGGATGCTGCTTGTTGCTACCATGCTTTAGATGTAGTATGGCTTGAGGTACGAGTGATTCATTGGGTTGGCAAACTCATTGTGGTCCATGTATGCCAGCTTGAAGGCTCCATTCCCGAAGGCTTTAGTGACCATGTAAGGGCCTTCCTAGTTGGCTGAGAATTTGCTCATGTGCTCACGGATGGCCTTGAGGACAAGGTCTCCCTTCTGTACTAGCTGCCGATGTTGGTTTTCATGGTGCTTTTGTTGCTGCTTGCTTTGGTAGTGCTCTATGTGGCTTAGTGTCTACACGTGCTCCTCCTCTATTGAGTCGAGGTCAATGATCCACGACTCATTGTTCTAGGCTTTGCTCACGATGTCAGATAGAATCATCCAGAGTGATGGTACTTACAACTCAAGAGGCAACAAAACTTTAGATCCATAAACAAGGTTGTAAGGAGTCTTACTTGTCACAGTTCTGCATGTCGTCCTGTAGGCCCATAGAATGTAGAGGATTTGTTTGTGCCACCACCTCTTATTGTTGCTAAGCATTCGCCTCAGCAAGTTGATGATGGACTTATTTGTAGCCTCCACCTGTTTGTTCGCCTATGGGTAATAAGGATAGGAGAATGATTTCTTGATGCCTAGATTACTGTAAAAGGTTCAAGTTTTCATATGACTAAACTATGGCCCATTGTTGGTCAAAATAGTCATTGGAAGCCCAAATCGCGTTACGATGTTGTCCAGGAGGAAGTGGAAGATTTGTTGAGATGTCCTCCTCCTCAGGGGAATAGCTTCCACCAACTTAGTAAAATACTCAATGGTAGTGATAATGAAAATATGCCCTATGAAGGACTTAGGCGTGATAGGTCCTATGAGGTCTAGTCCCCATTGTTGGAAAGGCCATGTGATCTATGTTGGGTACAAGTCCATGGGTGAGACATGTATGAGATTTGTGTGTCTTTTGCACATGTCACACATTCTCTAGATAAACGGTATAATGATATAAAGATTAAAAGCTTTCTAGTTGAATGTCATGGAGGACCGCCAAGGCGTAAGAGTGTGAAGCTTATTAAAAAATGTAGACTACTGACATGAAAACATGAAACTACTAGAAATTGCAAAACTACCAATGCGAAAGTGTGAAACTACTAGTTTAACATCATTGTGGACTGTGAATGTATAACAAGGTCAAAACTACTAGTTTAGGGTCTTTTCAGACCATTAAAGGTGCAACTACACTAGGATTGCTAGTTTAAGATCTTTTCGGATAGGTAACGTTATGATTGCTGGGGTTGCTAGTTTAAGGTCTTTTCAGACCCGTAACTAAAATATATATATATATTTTTTTGGGAAAGCAAACAATTGGCTTGAAGCATGTCAAGGTTTTAATTCCAATAGTGCTACGATGTCGTGGTGAGCATGCTACACTGTATGGTGCACTCCACATTAAACAGAGAGAGAGTGTGGCAAGTTTCCCTGGTAGGCTACTATCCTTCCTTTGCTTTTTCGCGATTCTATCATGGTTTTTATTTTCTTCTTTCATTGTGTATCCTAGTCTTAGTCATTTGTGTTTTCTGTCATTGCATTTTTTTGGCCTTTGCATCGCCATTGCAATTTCAGCTGTGGCGGATGCATAAATGCTATGCCATCATTGCATGTAAAGTCTCTTAAACTGCCATTGCTGCTGTTGTCATAACTGCGGGGGCTTGGATAGTTTAAGTTACTTAGCTTTCGAATAGCATAGCGTAGGTCCCTCAGGAGGGTTGGGCCATGTGTGATGCGACAGTGTGACAAGTATTTTGTTAATGCATATTGTTAAGCATCCTATTAGGGCTAATTGCTTTGTTGCTATGCTAGGCTATTTTTTCTATGCTAGTGCTTTTATGTTCTTGCTACTCTATGTGCGGGAAGAGGGCTATGCTATGCCATATCCATGAACTGCTAGGTATTGCTATGTTGCATGCGTATTGTACTTAGACATGATTCTAACACTTGCTAGTTGTGTTGTGTAGGATGGGGCTAAGGCCAATTCTGATTGTCTTAGAAATTGCAGCGATCCTGTGTTACGTAACCAAACCCGTGGCCAATGCCCCTCCTCCCCAGATACGTGTGGGGAAGCAGGGGATGTGGGTCAAGAAAGGAGCATAGGAGTTCCTACAATACCTCCTCCAACACTTCAATGTGATCATTTGGTCATACCTAGAGGAGGAAGAGGCGGTCCTCATAATAGAAGCCATATTGCCTAAGGCAAGCCAGGGAATCTTGAGGTTTTTGACAGATGGAGCAATCTTTAGCAAGAAAGGAAAAGGATCTAGTCAATGCCCCATAGGGTTGAGGTGTTTATCCTAGATTTGGGATATGTCTGAGTACAGCTACTACCATTCTTACAACACACTATTCATTGCACGTTATATGGCAACGTGCTTCCAAAATCCACCAAGAATTGTCCACTATGCTCGCGGGTAAGTTTTTTGCAACTTTTTTCCGCTATGTTATGCAACGCTTGCCATATTGGCCAAATGCTAATAGTATGATTTTATTACCAAGATCTACATCAACAAGGAAGGCGTTCATGATCGATTGGGTCTACTGGCTATAGCACGTATAACCCTGCAGGAGTTCTCTTCTACTGAGAACCTATGGGTGGGTGTGATTGGTCAATGTAGGGGTGAATACCACACCTACGCACACATATACCTCATTCCCTATGATCAGTGCAAGGGGTCTGGTTGGCTGGATAAGGGGCAAGCAAAACCCTTCAAACCAATCATCGTTGAACAATTTCTAGTTAATCTTCTATTGTTCCTATTACTGTAAATACCTGGTAGGCTAAACAATAAGTGTTGCATGGTTAAGTGTCTTTGCAATCTTTGGATTTTCTACATTTCTATGCTAAACGTTTCTTGTGAAAACTATTATAGGGGAAAAAAAGCCCCAGGAGGTGATGGTTGTAACCGCCAAGACACAAGGGGCAAATATCTACTTCAAGTATGGAGAAGTAGATATGAGCCAACACTAGATAAATGGTGTGGCCTTAGACTCCTTGGTCTAGAATATCCAAAAGGCTGGGCTTATGGATCTATTCCTAGCCCCAAATCCAAATATTCTTGCTGTCGAGATGCTCTCCCTAGTCAACTCCTTTTCCGAGAAGGCGAGCTACCTTCGCATGCGCATATAGGGCATACGGGTGATCATTCAAATCAATGACCAGCTGTTTTTGGACCTCTGCTGTGTCCCTGCCGATGGCATCCTCATTGGGTCAAAGTCCAAGATGGAGCTAACCCTTCAGATGAAGGACATCGAGGAGTGGTTAGGGATTTCCAATGGGCGAAAGGAGCTCCCCATGGAGAAGCTTAAAGAAAGAGCCACTAGGGAGGTTTACCCTATCATCCATGCTCGTGCATTCCCCCAGTTGCTCTCCCAAGAAAAGGTCATGGGGATCGAGCAAGCTTGGGTAATGTGTGAAGTTTTGGAGGAGGGGGCTCACTACAACTGGGCCAAATTTTTATGTAAAGTCTTGCAAACCGAAATCTTGGGGCTCCATAAGAAAATGAAGTCCTGTTGGAATATCCATTATGCCTTTTACATAGCCTATCTAAAGTATTTCATAGAGTTCCTTGTGGTTCAGTAGAATGGAGTCTAGATCATGCGAAATTGTAACCAGATTTCCAGACCATGGATTACTAGATCCTCTAGACCACCTGAACCCAAGATCTGATAGAAATAATTGGGAAGTTGTTCTCTGTGATGACTAAGGATCAGGTGGCTCACAATGTTCGTGGCCAATATAGCATAGGAGAGACACCCCCCACCATAGATGGTAGTGTGTTGCGGGGGGAACGTTTCATAGCCGAGGTTGCAGCTAGTAAGCTATAGTGGAAGAGGCCTCCTCTAGCTAAGGAAACTCTTCGCATAGAGGAAGAGGAGGGGCAAAGATTGTAGCTTAAACTGTAGAGGATGCAACCCGCTATTGGTAAATGCTTTCATTTAATGCCTACTTTGTTATTTTCCACTACGCTAGGCGTCGTAGCATAGTGTAGCACCTACCTTAAGCTAACTTGTCTTGAGCTAATGCAAAAATGTTTCTTAACTACCAGAAGAAGAAGAGGAAGAAAAAGAAGGCGATGAAGAGGTGTCTCCTAAAAGGAAAGGCACCAGCACATGAAAAAGGGATCCTTAGGGACCTAGCAGGAACCTTTGGCTAGGCTACTGCCATCGTTTTGCATCAGCAAGAAGGGAGACCGTAATTTGATGCTGGTGAGTTTGGCAATATATTTTTCTTATAATAACTCATTTTGGCCATCTTTGACATGTTTAGTTATGTGATAGGTGCCACCTTTGCTGCTACAAAACCTCCTCTGTTTCACATGGAATCATCGGCTGAGGTCCCTGATAAGTTTACGTTCATGCAGGGAATCGTTGATGACATGATCAGCCATCTTTAGAAGGTGGACCTTGAGATGGATAAGTAGTAGTGTTAGGTGCTCTTGCATTGTTGTGCTAGAACTTCTTGAGTTTGCTACTTTTTCTATACTAATGCGATTGGTATGCTCTTAGTGTCATAGCAGCCTCTCGACTCAAATGGGACCCAGTACAGCCTTTGAAAGTAAGTGTCGTGCCTACATTCCTACCTAAAGTGATCGAGGTGTCTCGTTGTGCATACAACAAGGCTTGAAAATGTGCTTTGCACTCGGCACACCAATATGGAAGTATAAGCGTGTCAATGAGGACCTGTGGAAACGGGTCCAAAAAGTCTGAGCAAAAGGAGGCCAACCTGAGCATCAAGGTGGAGGATCTCAAGTTGAGGAACAAATTCCTCATATCCTGTGATACTAATAATGAGGACTGGCACACAGTTGTTATATATTACACCAGATTTTGGACTTTTTTGTGTCAGAACGTTGAGGCCACCCGTGAAATAATAGAACAGCCAATGCAGATGAACTTGTTAGCCCAGAAGTGTCAGGATTTAAAATATTTCAGTGCCAAGGTTTACAAATGGGGGAAATCCCAGAAAAATCATAAACATATGTATAAACTAGAAGATTCCACCGATTGAAAATTGTACAAAGATGCTACTGTGGAGGCATTTACATAGAAAGCATTCATAAATGCTATTGACGCTTCAAAGGCCTATGCCAAGTTCAAAGAGAAAGTAAAGGTTAAAGAATCTTTTGACTAGAAAGTGAACCTTCCCATAGGAGAGACTACGACCATCTCCTTTTCCCCGGGAGCACAAAGGTGGACAACCACCGAAAGGGAGAGAGCTGCTACAGATGCTGAACCAAGAGAAAGACATTTGGTGGATATCATGCCAGAGGAGTTCTGACGTCACCTTAGGCTCAGTTTAGACTAGATACCCTTTGAGACAGACGTGGGCCCTTCTCAAGTTTGTTTCTTGCTGCTGTATTAATGCTTATGCATTGTTGTGACATGCGTGCATTGCTTTAGCTGACTACTTCATTCTTACGATGCAGGCTCTAGATGAGGGCGCAAGGCCCATAGAGGGAGGGAATGAAGAATTGGCAGAGGATAATGCAGGGGAAGGCAATGCAGAGGGAAATGATGCAAAAGTTGGTGATGAAGATGATGCAAGTGGGAGCAACCCATGAAAGCATGGGATTTTTTTAAAAAAAATTTCAAATTCTTTGTAAAATCTTGCAAACATTGTCTAAGAGACCAGAATTTTGAATAAAGAGATGAATTGGTTCCCACGCTAACTTGTATGTTGTGTTTGCATTGAATGTCATGCTAAACATTTGCTCTTCTGTGCAAGTTTTAGGTTGTTCCAGGCCGATGCTAGTGTTAGTCCATTTCGGGCCTTTGCTAGTTTTAGGCTGTTTCGGGCCAATGCTAGTTTTAGGCCATTTCAGGCCAATTCTAGTTTTAGGTCATTTCGGGCTAATGCTAGTTTTAGCCCATTTTGGGCTGATGCTAGTCTTAGGCTATTTCGGGCCTTTGCTAGTTTTAGGTCATTTTGGGCCTTTGCGTAAACACACATTGCTAGTTTTAGGTCATTTCGGGCCATTGTGTAAATCCACAAGGATGGTGCATGGGAAAGAAGCAGTGGGGTTGCTACACTAGGGGTAGCTGCTTCTTGACCTAATGCGAGTTGAGCAAAACATAAGGTTGGAATGCTCTACCAGAGCCTTCATCTACATCATTGCCCTCACTTGGAAGGGTAACTCAACCCATGCATTTTCATTTTTGGGCTTAGCTTGTTGAGCTAATCCTTCTGCCAGATGATCAGTGTGAGCTATGACAGGCGCTTCATTCTCAGAAGTTATAACCTCTGAGCCTTGTTCCATGCCTACATTGTGGATTTCTTGCGTTGTTACTTCATCACCATGGATCACCAACTCTCTACCTACGTAAGGTAGGTGGATCTCCTAGTGTATGGGTGAGGAGACAGTCCTAAGCTATGCTAACCATGATCTCCCAAGGATCAGGTTAAACCTAGGCATTTTCTCGACCTCGATGAATGTTGCGTTTGTGGGGAACTGGTCCCTTGCTACGAAGTCTATGTGGACTATGCCCTTCACCACGACCCATGCTCCATTGAATGACCTCAAGCATGACATCGTTGTAAGGTTGATCTGGTCAACCAACCCCAACTTGTCCACAATAGGGAAGGGAATGACGTTCATGGAAACCCCATCATCAACGTCTATCCTCCGGATCTGGTGTTGGCCGACCTGAATTATAATGAATAGAGGTGCGGTGGTCAGCTGACCCCTTTTGAGATCTTCCCTAATGACGTCGTTGTAGAAAGTTAGTTGAGGGGGTTCTAGCTCTACAGGTGCGGAGGGGAGCATGACCGAGTAGATCGCTTCCTCTTCCACCGGCATGTCTTCGTTGACTAGAATCATTGTCAACATGCAGATGAGAGTCTCACGATGTGGGATGGATGTCATGATTAGGTCGTACAAGCTCAATGTAGTGTTTTTTCATTTTAGAGCTTGTTTCACCTAAGTTAGGGCATCTAAGAAGTCTTGGACACCCCCCTGTTTAATGATTTTCTCCACTTCTATTCATCCTAGAAGACGAATTCTTGAGGAGGGGTGACTTCGAATCTAAGTTCAGATCCTTTTTGGCAAGTAAATGTTCGTCTTTGGTGATGAAGGCACAAATGCAGGGGGTGAAAACGTAGGCTTGGGAAAACCTTGGGTGGTACTTCCCTTCGACGTCTCACCTGCAAAACAAACTTCTCACCTTTTAGGACAAGAAGGTTGTTCAGCTGTCTTGCGTGGGATGGGGAATATCGAAGGAGTTGGCCCCTGATGATAAATGGAGCTAAAGGCATTAATGGGTGGGGTATTGTGGTTTTGCTAACAAGTAGCACAGAGATGGATTCCCATGGAGGGACTCTCAGAATGAATGGTTGTTGTGAGCTTCGGCCAACCATTGGTGGTGTTGGTGCACTATGCTAAGGCACACAGACCACGAATGGCTGCTGGGGTGGCCTAGGATCACTGTCAATACTGATGGCATTGATGATGTAACCAGCTATTGTCACATTTAGCCATTTCATGGAACAGTGGAACTATCATATTCAAAATTGGAATAACGAATGTTTGAGAATTTAAAAAAGTAAATATGTAGCTTAAAAGTTATGGGAGAGATTCCAGATTTCTGTAACAAAGAGAATACAGATGTTTTGGATTACTGAAAAAAGAAATTTTGCATGTTCAATGTTTAACAAGAGAAAATCAGAACGAGAAGTTTACCTGCTACTACGGTATCCCACAATAATTTATCCTGACTTTCTTGAGTTTGATTAACATATCCAAGTTACAGAATATCTTATGCAGCATTCAGTTGCTTTGAAGCCATATCATTTCTCTTGGAATTCTTACGGTTTTCTTTACAGTAAGTCTTGATTTGCTATTTTGGATTGGATCTGTTTAAAGTTTCTAAAACCTTGACATCATGGAGACAATAATTGTAATATGCTTGTTATGAAGCCTTCGAAACACGGCCGCTCGGTTTCCCCACAAACGATAGAATTAGTAGTTAAATGCCTAGGGTTTGGATTTAAATAATTCGAGATCTGTTGTCCATGCTCTAGGTTAGATAAGCTCTTTTTTTTGATGTTCCGATGAAACATGTAGTATGCGCAGCAAGCATGTTTAAGAAACTATTGAAAAGTAATGAATCGGTTGCTGAAAGAGTGAAGTGAGACTTCATTATAGAGGCGCAGGAAAAACAGGGATGGAATTTTTGCTAGATTGGAGCTAATCTGGTGCTGTTGCAAAGTTTCTGTGACCAAATTGTCACATTTTCAATAGGGCACTATTATTCCTCCATAAAGAAAAAGGTTGCAGCACCAGATGCACAGGCAACACTACGGAATATCATTGGAGTCGGTGATGCCGCCATAGCAAGTATGCTGCCAAATCTCGTGAACGTCGTAGGCGATCATATGCTTGTTGTCATCATCACGAGCACCGCAGGTGTAGTCCACGGTCCAAGAATCACTTTCGCCCTCATACAAGAGGTCATTGGCAATGTCCACGCCAGTGCCGCGAATCATCACGGTCGAACCAAAATTTAGAGCTCTAAATAGCAAATCCTCCTCATCATAGTCGCTGCGACCATAGAGGCCAACGACAGACACCGCCTCGAAGTTCTGCATGGCTGCAGACCGATAACACGGTTTTTAGCAACTTGAAAACAAAGTCGAGGAGGCCAGTGTCGCCGATACGGAGCTAGAAGGCATCATGAACTTCCTAGTGTGGCATACACTTGTGGCTAGCCTTGCTCAGTGCCTCCACGATCACCTACTCCTTCCTAACGTAACTCCGCTATCCCTGGGCATCAAGGTGGCAAGCATCAAAAACAACATCACCATCACCAATGACAAAGTGTTGTTGATCAATGACGAGATCGAGCGCATGGTCCAAGGAGAAGACAGGACAAAGCAAAGGTTACAATAGCCACATATTTTTATGGAACACACGGAAAAATTACCAAATGCGGTGGTAGAGCCTTCTTTTGTGGTGGCAGTTGATATACAGTTCTGGCAGGGGGGGATAATTTGAAACCATTTATCAGTAGTTCTAGGCCTTGCACCTTCACATTCAGACTTCATATTTTGAACCACCACCGGATTTAAATTTCTGTTTCCAGCAAAGTTTACATGGGTTCAAAGTGCAAGTACAGATTTATTTATTTACATAAGGTTACATGGATTGGCAGCCACCTCAACCAACGTTACATTAAGGTGTATACAAAATTACCTTTTTACTACTACCCATTTATAAAATTACTAGGGCTTCAATAATATTTAACTTTTTAAAAAATTATAAAATAATAAAAATAAAAATAACAATTAAATGGAGCTCTAGGATTTATTTTTAAAAATATTATTATTGCTTATGAAAGCAATATTTGTAAAGACACATGTCAATATTAGCATGATCTTCTCCTAAATTTCCTAACTTGTTGGGCAAGTAATCTACTAACTTGTTGGGCAAGTAATTAACTCCCTTATTTGGGAGAAATGTTAGCTAAGATATTTTGGAATGTAACCACCTTATGAAACCTATAAAAAGGCTTCAGGGGTAAGAACAAAAAAGATCACAAGGGGGGAAAGACTTGGAATCACACTTGGGCTCTCACTTGGAGACACACTTTGGATTGTAGGAAGAGATTGTAAGAAGACATTGTGAAAGATTTCTTGTAAGATGACTGGCTAAAGAAAAGATTTCAGCCTCTTTGTCATAGTCCTATGAGTTATGTTTTATTTTTATTTTTTTAAAATTGTTTAGCCAATGGTTTAGATAGTATCATCCTTGGCAAGTAATTTTGGGATTTTTAGATTGCTCTTATTGTTCTTGTTGCATAATTGAAAATTTCTATTAAAATTTTACCATAGAAGCACTTTTTTTTGAAAGCCTTAAGAGCATTTTAGTAGTTAATTTGATTATTATGAAACGTATAAAAACTACTATTGGGATTGTTGTAAGAGAGCCTCTACTTGTAGTCATGCAGTTGAACGATTCAATAGTCAAGAGGGTTCAGAAAATTTTTGATATTTTGATGGGACCAGAATAGCTTCTTTTATCTTTAAAGTGATTCTCCGTACGTGATAGTTTATGTAGCGATTTTTTGGTAGCATAGTAGGATTGTCTTAAAGAAATTGCTTATTTGAGCCTTGGAAGTTTGAACAATTCGTAGTTATTGAATTTAGGATAGCTTTATTGCAAAGTGTTTACTCGTGTCATTTTACCTTGTTTAAACATTTGAGGTCTACAAAAATCTACTTTCTTTTTTGTCTATTTCCATTGAATCTTGCTCTATTTCTAGTTTTCTTGTGGAACTATCTCTTTCTCTGGGGAAAATTAGAAGTAGATTCATGGAGTTGTGCTTAAATGTTTTTGCAAAATTTTATTTGTTACAAGTAGGTATTATAAGGACCGCATAGACTAGGCAATTGAACAAAATAGGAACTCTCAACAACTCACAGTACTTGGCAAAGTTGGCTGAATCTCTTTAAGATAAGTCATTTGTAGTTTACACACAACGTAAACGTTTCATTTTTCACAACTGCACACCGCAATAGCACACACACATACTCACATTAACTACTGAGTCTATTTGGAGGTATCTGGGCCTTGGTGTTGCCAGAGACTAGCAAGCACCTAAATCCTATTCGAGGACACTCGTTGGCAGTCGTGTCCCAAACGGTCGCCAACAGTTCTTTTGGCGCTAGAAGGAGGGCTGAAAATTTATCCTCTAGGTTCATAAGCCTTATAATTTTAGCACATAAACAATTCTTTGTTACTATATGTTGGCAACCGTTTGGGACGCGACCGCCAACGAGTGTCCTCGAACAGGATTTAGGTGCCTGCTGGTCTCTGGCAACACCAAGGCCTAGATACCTCCAAATAACTCAGTAGTTAATGTGAGTATGTGTGTGTGCTATTGTGGCGTGCGGCTGTGAGAAATGTAACGATTGCGTGTGTGTAAACTACAAATGACTTACTTTAAGAGATTCAGCTAACTTTGTCAAGTACTGTGAATTGTTGAAAGTTTCCTATTTTGTTCAACTGCCTAGTCTATGTGGTCCTTCTAATTCCTGCTTGTAACAAGTAAAATTTTGCAAAAACATTTCAGCACAACTCCGCAAATCTACTCCTAATTTTCCCTAGAGAAAGAGGTAGTTCCACAAGAAAACTAGAAATAGAGCAAGATTCAATGGAAATAGACAAAAAGAAAAGAAAGAATATTTGTGTGAACCTCAAATATTTAAACAAGGTAAAATGACACGAGTAAACACTTCGCAATAAAGCTATTCCAAATTCAATATCTACGAATTGTTCAAAATACCAAGGCTCAGCCAAGCAATATCTTCAAGACAATCCTACTGTGCTACCAAAAATCGCTG